>JAHWFP010205825.1:0-25145 GCA_023313725.1 Lithobius niger | reverse complement strand
TTTTAGGCCTAACTAAAAAAAAAATCGCCTCCGTGAAATGTGCTCCTTTCACAGACAGCTACCGTGTTTTACGTTATTTTCCACTGAAAAGAACGGGATTTTTGCTATTCACACTAATCGGTTCCCATTAGTGCAAGAAGCAAAGTGGTTTCCTTGGATACTCAACAGTACTTAAACTGGATGAGTCCTCAGTTACCTCCAAAATTCGTAATTATTCTTACCACGTGCGTTTTGGTCGGTCGCACTAGGCAAGCGTCATCACTACTGTTTTACTTTAATTTCCAAATGCCCAACAAAATGGAAAAGAAAGTGGTCAATATTATTGGGACTTTATTTTAGTCACCAATAAATTGCGGTTTTACTGCAGGTTGCCAACAACGCGGACACAGGTTGGACCCGGAGACAAAACCTTCCCAATTGTATGAGAAACACTCATCTTTTCAGAATTCTTACAGAATCGGAAGCACCTAAGTGTCGGATTCAAATCCTGAGGACAAGGCCCCAAAAATATGTAAGGGTTGCTATGGAAGTGGACGATTATTCTCAAGGCACAATGCTCAATCCTAATTCACTTCTTACTGCACAGCTAGGGGACTGTACACAATAGCATTACATATTAGGCTGATAGCAGAATTTGGCCTTCTGCTTACACCTACGTAGGCTCCTGGAGATCCAACCTTTCAGTCAGAGCTCCCACACCAACTGGTGAGCGGCCGAGCTCTCGTTTATTATATAGCAGCTCGAGCTCTAGCCTCGAAACCAGTGGATTACGGCAAAACCAGTGCGAGGCGGTTCTAACTGGGTCGAACAATAGGACACCCTCGCACCCGACTGTTGGGCGCTGTGCCAACTTCCGCGTGTATGCGGTGGTTGGCAGCATGCGCACAACAGCTCTGCTAACGGCAAGGTGCACCAACGATCGCTGACTCCGCTGGTTGCGCGTTGCCGTCGATGTAAGCCGGTTACAAACTTACTTGGTCGTTGACGCTAAACATAACAGTTGATGAGGTTAAGTTATGGGGAAGGGAGAAGAGGTCCTTGCAGTATAGGCCTCAGAGTGTGCCCAACCCAGTCTAAGTGCAACTACATTTAACTATGGAAAGGGATTTAGTTCGGGTACAGAGTCGGAATCGGATGGTAATTCTAGGTAGAAGCCGAAGGTAAGACTGAGGGCCCACTAACCATTGAAGAAGTTCCTCCACGACCATTCATTCGTAGTAATAGTGTAGGCTCCTCCCCCAAATTGGCTCCTTTAGATTATCAGTATTGGTGAAGAGAAGTAGTAGTCCGTCAGACAGGGCAAAGGGTAGGTAGGTTGGATGTGTACTATCACACCCCAGATGGAATTATGTTCCGCAGTGTTAATGTAACTATAGATATGGAAGTGGGGATGTAAATGGATATACAAGGTAGAAGAATACCGGCGGAAGCGTTAGGCGTTTCCGCTCCCGACTAGTAGCTCGGAGGTTTTGTCATGCAAGCGGTGTGGATTTTGATGGAGTATTCAGCCCAGTTGTGAATTTCGTTTTAGGTTAGATTCTTTTATGTATTATTGGTATCCATTCTGAAGTGGACAAATGTTGATTTTGATATCCAGTGTGTGGTACGTTGGATTGCAAAACCTTCATGAAAATCCCCAAAGGATTCAAACCTGAGGTTCACCATGGTACGGTGTGGCTATTGCAAACAGCCGTATATGGTCTTCACCAAAGTGGGTGACTGATGGGAGGAACTTGAAAAGCCATTAGTGATGATGGGATTTTCTAAGTTCTTGGGACTTACCTGTGTTTATCATTTTGGTTTAGATGCAGTTTTATGTGGATGTTTTGCTTTTGTTAGCCAGAAACGCAACTCTTAGAGCAAATGTAGTAACGTTGCTTGAATCCAAATTCGAACTCAAATTCGAAGTAAAAAAAAAAAAAAAAACCTATTAGGTGTTGCCTTCCTAAGAATTGATGGCATGACAGTAATTCATCAAATCTTACTTTTCGCAACTCACGAAGAGGTATGACGTCGATGAAACGTGTACAGTGCGTGTACCAGTTCATGTCTGCAGGTACTGGTGTTCAAACGAGGCGTGACGAAGATGAGACAAGTGTACATTTCCCAGACAGGTCAATAGTAGGAAGTTTGTTGTATGTAGCTTCTAGAACGAGGCCTGATATTCTTTTGGGTGTTATAATATTGCCCCAATATACCAATGCCTTTACGTCCATTCATATTCGCTTATTGTTGACCATACTGCGATACTTTTGTACTGTCAGTGCGAAACATTATGCTATTGATCTTTCAAGTGTCACAGGATCTGAATCGGATGCATGTGTAGCTGCATCTTGGGCAGCCGGTAGAGTCGACCGGTGTAGTTTCGGTGGGCACATTGTCTTCTTGGGTAGCGTGCCTGTTTTGTGGGGCTGTGAAAGCAGAGTATGGTGTGCCTCAGTACAATGGAGGCGGAATTCATTGCAATGATTTCGGCTGTAGGAGTATTGGCCTGGCTACACAGTGCATGTCACATTCGGTATTGGCACCGTTGGCTACAACACCTTCATTGTACTGTGGTTCCCATTCTGCCATCTACTTTACTAGGAATGAGGTGAGAAACTTGAGGTCACAGCACATTGCCATTAAATGTATGTTTTTGGGGGATCGGCTACGAAAGCTATATTTCTGTTTATATAACGTGCCGTCTGCACTAAATGGTGCAGACATGTTGTCGGAATGACTGAACCTAGGGCGGTTGAATAGGCTATGTTCAGCGGCGTTCTATAATTGTGACTCATAAGTAATGTTATACCTTCTGTAGCATTGTGTTTGCATGAGACGGATGGGAGAGTGTGTTGGTTGTCATAGCCTAACTATGAATGGTTCTTCCCAGCAGAGGGCTTACAGTGTTCATGTCGTTGTTTAATATGTCAAGGTAGTGTTAAAGGCCTGAAACTGAAATGTACTTTCCCCAATTCAGGAAAGAGTGTTTGGAAGCCTGGTCGGTGGTTATGCATTGTGCATGCCTGGAGAATAGTATCTGGCTGATCAAGCGCTTTAGCCTAGTGGGGAGATACCTTCCGGTTTCGGATGGAGCGAACGCTCACTCGCGTTCTGGTGTTGATGCGGGCAGCAAGGGATGCAAGCTGCAGTCTTGTTGTTTATGCCGTGTTTGTTTTAAGCCATGTGGTCAAGTGTTGTACCTTTCGAAATGTCGCTAATACATGTACAGTTGTACTTCAGTATTTCTTCTGGGCCTGCTTTGAAACAGTACGGTAATTGTAGGTTAGGATTTCGCTGGGGTAACGCGGACATTTCTTACACTCTGGTGCGGGACGCCGCTGGACGTAGCAGTAGCAGCGTGCTCCCTGCGCCACCCGCCCCTGTTTGTGCGTACTTCCTTGGAGGTCCCGAGTGGCCTGGGGCGGGCGGATCTGTGGTGCAAGATGTGTGGCTGGCCAGGCTTTCTGGGGGTGAAGCCCGAGTCGGTGTGCCTTGTTTCAGTGTGTTATTCTGGCTGTGCTCCATTACGGCAATTCTAGTGGAGCGGGCCGGTTTTCTGGGGTTGTGTGCCTTGTTCCTGATGAGCTAGGTTCTCAAGGATGAGGTGGAGGTACTGCCAGGCATTGGGCTAACTCACCCGGCTGTTGGTTGGGGACCATGGGCCTCTCTATGGGGGCATGGCGTCGCTAGATACCTGGTCCTGGTGGGTTGGTTGCCTTTTGGTTCTTTATTAGTGTTTTGGTGGCAGTGTGTGTGTGGTTTAGTAAGCTTGTTCTCCGGGGTTCCTGGTTGGGGTGGTGATTCCCGCCTCCTGTCTGACAAATTTAGCAATATTACTGAAGGTAAGTATTTGCAGGAAGTAAGAAACGAAAATTTTAACTAGTGAAAATTAGTTTTTACTTACCTAAAATACTTACCTTCAGTAAGGACCCGCCCGCCTCCCTGCAATCACTGAACCGGAGTGCCCGTGAAAAAGTGATGCGGTTGGACTGGTGGGGGCGCTGACGTCGGTAAGGACGTGCAGCGCCGCCTGGCGGCAGTGGAGAAAAGCTTAGGGAGAACTTAAAAAATGGGGTTTTTAGTTCATAAGCGAGCAGTAAAAAGGTGGTTTTAGCAATATTACTGAAGGTAAGTATATTAGGTAAGTAAAAACTAATTTTCACTAGTTAAAATTTTCGTTTTCATTGATCACGACTATACATACTGTCGTTATAATTTAATTAACCATTCATCGTTTTTTTAATACCTCTTCTTGTTACTTAAATACTTTGACGTAGTCATGAGTTAGTATTTAAATTAAATTTTTTAATATTTTCTCTTGTCAACCAGCAACTGTGGATATTGTAGTTATTTCTTTTATTGACAGAGTGTCACAGCCTTTGGCAGACAGATGATTGAACAGACCAAACAACAAGTGGAAGCTAAATTTACTGTGGCTAACGGTTACAAGTATGATGCAAAAGTAAGTCCACCCTCGTACCTCAAGTTACCATCTTTGCAAATAAACTTAAAGGCTGATTTGTAAATTGTTTTCTTTATTTTTGTGTTTCTGATCAGGTAGTTTACGGAGACACCGATTCCGTTATGGTAAAATTTGGTGTCGATACTGTTGCTGATGCAATGGTGTTGGGCCGAGAAGCTGCCGAAGTAGTCACAGGCACTTTTGTTAAGCCCATCAAGCTGGAATTCGAAAAGGTCAGTGTTCAACTCCATTCAATATTGCAAAGAATTTGAACAAACTCTTCTCCTCTGTCTAAAATTGACATGTAAACGCTTCTCAGATGCACAGCTTTTTTTTTTGTCAATGTATATACACTGGAAGCAAATTAAGTTACGAAAAAATATATATCTTATAACAGAAATCGAGTGGTTGTCTTTAACTCCTTGGATATTGTAGGAACATTGGAGGAGAGTTTGTTGCAGTATATGTACAGTTGTATACAGATTAGAAACACGATTCCATCTTGTGTCCTCTTGGCTTAGAGATCAGGATGCTGTCCGTTTGGCTGTGCCTTGCTATTTTTATTCAGGTTCCCAGGAAATTCTCACAAAGTTTGCTTTATTATCGTCATTGGATGGTATTTTTATTCTCTTGCCAGTCCTGCTAGCACTTTACGTGTAATTTGCCAAACGTTTAAACGACCTAATTAAATGTTCTGTTAACCTAAAGCCGGGAAATAACTAGCGTAATGCAACAAAGCAACGAAGATAAAAAAAAAATGTATACAGTATATAAAATTCAGTAACTCCATTTGATTACATTGAAAATACGGTAGCGATTATTACTCTTAAAGTTCATTTCAAAATTTCGAAAGTTCAAGGAATTATTACGCACAATTTCAGAACACATAACATACCAGTATTCTACAAATTTTTGACAGACATTTTTTACATTGGTGAGACGAGAAAGGGGGTCCGCACAAGGGTTTAACAGCATATGGATGACACACGTAATGAAGTAAATGAAAACGCATCGCCACCCACCACGTGGAGACAAAGCATACAATCGGATGGGAAAGAACTACCACGTAGCTTAAATCTAATGTCCCTTTCGACAGACACCTTTGTGGCCTGGAATCACTGGCAATCCAACATCTTGTGAGAAATGACGCATTACTCATGAACACACAAGGCCTCTCAAACCCGGGATCCGTTTTCTCCTAAGAGAAGAATTTGCTGAGCTTCTATCCAATTGTAGGGATGGGTCGGTTTCATTTTTTTGACTTTGGTTCCGATTTCGGTTTTCACCCCCAAAAAACCTCGGTTTCGGTGTCGGTTTTTGCCACCATCCACCCCAACTAGCTATTTCTATTTTTTCCCCTGTAATACTGGCTTCTAACTCACTCCTTTTTCACTTTCAGCCGCGTTATAGACCATGGGTATAGCTGTGGCACTATTTTCCTCTATTTTCATTTTAATGACTAGAAACTTTGTTGTCATTCATACATAGAAAATAATAATTATTTTTAAAAAATAAGGAAATTTTTGATTTTTCGAATACCGTACGAAAAACCGACACAAAATCCAAATCGGTTTCGGTTTTCAGTAAAAACCGAAAATTCGGTTTCGGTTTCGGTTATTGACTCATCCCTATCCAATTGTTGAAACAACAACGTGCCTAACAAATACGGGAGGCTGCGCGAACGATAAGTTCAAAAAGTCATGCCGATGTCGTAGGAAAAAGTTTTAGCAATCATAGTTTTAGCCTGTGGCCAGTCTGTCGAAAATTTGCAGAATACTGGTATAGTATTTGTGTTCTGAAATTGTGCGTAATAATTCCCTGAACTTTTGTTTTAGGCCACTTAAAAAAAGAAAGTTGGTTCTCGGGCATTTTTCTCAAGAAAACCATGAGGGAGGGCAGAATTTTATTTTTTATTTTTCGACCGTATTTTTCCATACTTTTTGGGGAATTATTTTTTAGTTTGGGTAAAATAAAGAATACTGCCTCGTAATGCTTCTTACCACGTGTTCACACAATTATTCAACGACAAGAATAGTAATTATATATTTCTCAATAAGGGTTATTTTTGTTCTAACTGCTATTTTTGCCGCGTCATTTCTCTTTATTTCCCATCAAAAAATCGGTGCAGGAGGGTCTGAGAACCAACTTTTCTTTTTTTAATGGCCTTACTAATTTAATTTTTTTTAAAGTAACATGAATCACACGTTATGTAAACAAAACATATTTATTTTGAAGTAAAACAAAGTTAAACGACAGCCTCCATTTTTAAAAATAAAATAAAGTGGAAATCATGTAAAAGTCCTCACACATTACGACTGTTTTACGATCTTGAATCGGCACGCTTTGGAATTTTGGTTGGTTTGACCATCCAGTGGTTAGTTGTTTTGAACAATTTGTAAAAAAATTTTGTTTAATTGGCTTACATTACATGGTGATATTTCACCCATTACTTACTCACGGAGGAAAATACGCAATATTCCAGACAGGCAAGAACGATTTAACAATTCTTGGCGAATTTTCGATAGTCAATTTGCTGGATGGAAAAACCTAGCCGACTATCATCTTCAGGCACGTAATAAAAAACTCCAAACACTACCACCTATTTACAGTCCCTGAGATTTGATCTTAGCGTTAACTGGGCCGCCAATATTTACAAGGTATATACAAGGTAGGTGCACGACGCTCATGCACTGCCTCTGTTAGGTGGTAGTGTTTGGAGTTTTTTATTACGTGCCTGGAGATGATAGTCTGCTAGGTTTTTCCATCCATAGCAAATTGACTCGAAAATTCGCCAAGAATTGTTAAATCGTTTTTGCCTGTCTGGAATATTGTGTATTTTCCTCCGTGCGTAATTAATGTCGTCTGCTACGTTCTAGAGTATGAATCTAGATGTTTTTAAATTTCTCCCATTCTGCAGTGTCCTCCTGCTTTTCCGGTGAGCGCGATTAAAACCAGGCGTAACTTAAGTCTAACCGAAACTGGTTTCGATTTCGCCATTAAAGTCGGAAGTTTAGGTTAGCTGCCTTACAAGTTGAATGCAGCGAAAGCAGCTAATACTCCTGTAGTTTTAACATTAACTATCAAATAACGTCACAAAATAACGTTTATTGAATGTAAATTTTATGCTGTTGTGAGGTAAATAACCATAGTCGGTTAGAAATATTAAAAAAAAAAACATTTACACATACATTTTCTTTAAACTTTTAATCGTTATAGCACTACAGTGAAACTTATTTATAATGGTGTCCACGGGAGCTTCGAAACGGAATGTTATAGCAGGTTTATGATTATAAACAATCAGTTCTGCATGCATTGTTGTTTGAAGAGCCTCAAAAAAAGCATTAAATATGAGAGGTATTGTTATAACGAGGTTTAACTGTATTTACCAGACGTTCGTACCTGGTTGTGAAGGAGTAATTAAGGTAATTATTTACAGTGTGTTCATTTAGGCCTACGACAAAGTAAGCAACTACCCTCCCTCTCCAAAAATAAGTGTTCTGCTGATACACATTTACAAATAAAATACTGAAAAAATCGGTGCCAGAACTACAGTAGTAATGTCTCTTCAGTCTTCATTAAAGGAAAGCACAGCCAACAATTTTAAATAAATTCGACAAATCTGTGACAATTCTTGTACACCAAACAAACTTTGACATCGTGTGTCATAGTTACCAATGTTAGATTTTAGACCTAACAAAGTCAAACAAATGTTTCACGGGGCACAGAGACCTAGAAAATTAACACTGTACGGAATTTTTGTTTTTTTTAAACAGAACATTTTATGTGACTGCATATTGATTGATTTTCACTTTCTGCTTTAATCAATTGAGTTGACTTTTGGCCCAATGAAAAGGTCTTGTTAAGACTATTAAAATAGTTAATTGAAATGTCAAAATCGGTTAAAAATTGCAAAAGTACAATGGGGGAATTACTTTGAAAATCGGACATAATAAAACAAAGTAGAAAAGTGCACAATTTCAAAATTCTGAACAAGACTCGGTTCAAATTCTCGACGTACATACAAAACTAAATTAAATTGTCATGTTGAGCCGTTCATCTTCTTTATGATACATTTCATGATTTTGAAAAACTAGACACTACGTTAGGATACAGGTTAATTGGCGCACCGTTGCAATTTAAATTTTGTGCTGCTAACTTCTGATTTCTAAGTAACCTATCTGGATATGTCAATGGATGCTTGCTCCACATGTCAACTCGATGCTGAGTGGGTTCAGGGTGAACAAGACTTATTGATCTGTGGATAAGCCGGGAGCTGAATTGGGGAATAAAAAAAACTATAAAGTAATTCTCTTCTTACAGCGAGCTTAAATTCAAAATCCTATTGCGATAGTTGTGAGCGGCAGGGCTCCACGATTCTCTTGCTAGCGCTGTCACTTCTGGTAATGAGCGCAAGAAAAAAATTGGAGCCATCCATGTTCGTAGAGTTATGTGGAGACAAAGTTACAGTTTTGAAGTGAAGCTGAAAGATTGTGTTTTAGAATTGCTCGTATGAGAAAGAGCAGATAGGGGAAATCTAGCCAGTATTTAAAAAAAATTGCTCTTAATTTTCCAATACTGTATATTCAACAAAAATAATAAAACTTTTACACGCTCAACAGGTGCAACCCTGATTTTAACGTTCTACTGGGAACAGGAAAGTTGTTTCAGGCCGCAACTCATTTCAAAAAATTTTAAATTCTTACTCATATAATCCTTCCTCGCTGTGTTATTCTTGGAATATCCCTTCTACCAGTCAGCACTTCTTTTTCCTTCATTTGCATAAAATTTCCTCTAATTTATGCAATTTTTAAGCGTCGCTTCCGGTTCCCTACATCGCTTCCTGCTACGCGTCTAGCTTCCACTGTTTTTTCTGCCGTTGGCATGGCCAAGTTGGAGTCAAGCGTGAGTCAAGTGTCACGAGACTTTGAACTAGATTATGGCTTCAACTGCTATTAATGCGTCATGCCAAAGGAGAATCAGGAGCTTGGCATGTGGATTACCCGGCGGATGGCGGGGATACGGAGCGTGTTGTTGTGAATTCGGCATGGACACCAACAGGAGAAATTTCAAGAAATTGGCGGCTACGTGAAGGTGACGGGAAGATGTAGCTGCGCCGGCCATTTTGTGGGGGAGATTAGCAGAATCGTTTGCTAAATTACCGGCTATGTTAGGTAAGGAAAAATGCAAAACGGTCGCATTGCAACGTGCGTTACTTAGAAATGATTTTCGTCATACTGACAATATTCCGGACACGCTTCCAAGGAGAGATATGTTATGAAATACCGAGCCGAGAATTCCGTCAATGTGACGAGGCGTTTAATACTTACCCAGTTAATTCCGCTAGCGATCGAGGCTTATGGTTATGAAAATAATTCGTTAAGAAATAAATGAATGCAGCACGCGCCGCTGCTGGTTACATCGGTCTCGAGGCGAAGGAGTACAGAAATATTTGTTTTGGGAAAAATTGATAATGTCGATTGGTGTTACTCTCTTGAGTTGGGGAAGATTGGCTCGGGCCAGGTGTAAATACGAACGATACTGGCATGGGTGCTGGAGCAGAAATAATGGATGTCTAGAAGTGCGCTTCGATAATATTTGTGTTGTTGAAATTATAACGGTGAAGAGCAAATATCGTCAGATGTCGGTGCTAGCGCAGCCTAATGTTTATATTGTCAGCGCGCACAATGCCTTCCGGGGTAGCGAACGGAGAGACTGGTTTGAGACTATTATCAAACAAGATGGTGCCGGCCAGGTGGTCGGGCGGCCGACAGACTTTGGAGAATAGTCTGTGGAAAACGTCTGTCGAGTGAGTAGCTTCTTAAAATTAATTGAAAAGGGAGCAACGTATTGTTCCGAATCACAAACGATGTAAGAAATACGGCATGAGCTGTGGCAATTCCGCAAATGTTGCGAGGCGTTTGGGTGTTATGATTCCGCAACTGTTGCGAGGCGGGGGTTGAGTTTCTGTATTTGAAATTGTATGCAGATCTGAGAATAATTAGGAAAAATATATATGTCTTTATATATCTTATCTCTTTCGCTATACATATATATTGAAACATAGACAATTCCGCACCCGCGAGCGAGGCTAATATACGGGGAAAAAGTTCCGTGGACGAGTACGACATTGTCTGGCTAGCTCGAGCGGCGAGATTGCCAAACGCAATTAATGCAAACGTGAGTGTTTGCACGATGACTGCCGAATGGACGGGAGCAGGCTTGGTGAGCCGTGAAGGTGCCTGGAGGGCAATGGGGGCGTCGCCACGAATTATTTGTATGTAAAAATAGCGAGTGTGGACCTGGGCCTGCGTTGTGTGCCACGTTTTCGTTTGAGGTGTGCTCCCCTCCCTTTTTTTTACCAGTATACCCCCGGGTTGTCCTCTGCAAGTATATCAAACGAGTCGATTAATTCGAGAACAGAGCTTGAGAAAAACATGCAACAAGGGGTGATTGATGTGGTTGCAGTGGCGTCATTGGTTTTGTATCGCCGATATTTCCGGGGGGGGGGGGGGCACCAGGTTGTTCATTTCAAATTTATTTTAAACCTAAGGAGATTAGGTGTATGTGTGCTGGTAGGAAGTGTTTATGGAGCACATTATCTGTGGTAATGCACAGTTAGGAGTCGGTTGGTTTTGTGGCGAAACTTTTCGTGTCATAAGTTTGTTAAAGCGGTTCCTATTACGGAAGGGTAAGGATACGTTTGCTGTTCTCCTAGCTGGGTGTTCTGTATCAATTCGAGTGCTTCCCTTCGGATTTGGGATTCGGTTCCAAGTGTGTTCATGACTTTTACTTTGGCGTTGCGCTGTTTGTCTTAGGTTAAAAGGTACGTTCGTCTTCACGTACTTTTGATGATTTGCAAACATGTTGGGGTGCTCAATGGCGCGAGCACGTTGGTGTTTGAAAAGTAGGTGTTGGGAATGGTAGCGAGATTGGGTTTCTCGCCACAGTACAAGAACAGTGTATTGGTTCCCATGCAGTGGTTGCTGTTTGTAGAAGGTGTCATGGTAGCCTTGCAGTGCGGGGCGCCTCATGCTGCCAGATTGCAGTTAAACCAGTTGATAGTTGCGAATCATCCACAAGTGGTGGTGTCGGAAGTCGGTGACAACGAGTGTTCTTCGGCGGCTGTTGGGTTTTCCTGAAGGCGTTCTTACATGCTAAAAGGGGCTCGTTCCACGTGCGATTTCTGCAAGCAATTTATTGGCATTGGACAGGGCAAGGGCCTGTGGCGGTTGTTGAACGGAAAAGGGCTTAGCAAGGCCTTGCTCTGGTGGCGGACGGTGTTCTGTGTGAAGGCGTACGCCAGTCATGGGTGCAACCAGAGGTGGCATTAGTGCTTTTCACCGACGCATCCTATGTTGACAGCAGGTGCAGCTCTTGGCACATCTGCAGTTGAAGGGTTCTTCGATGAGTTGCTGGTGCTGCGCCACGGGTGTGAATCTGTCCCAAAAGTAACACAGCGAGGAAGAATTATATGAATGAGATATGATGATTCTACCAGAGAACTTGTACTCGCAGGAGAATCGAAGTTCTCAGAGTAGAATCCGACGAAGCTGTGTTAGTTTCATGACCCGCCCGCCTCCACTGGCATAGATTTGGGTCACCAGCACTGGGGAAGCGACAGTGGAAGCTAGACGTGTAGCAGGAAGCGAGGTAGGGAACCGGAAGTGACGCTTAAAAATTGCATAAATTAGAGGAAATTTTATGCAAATGAAGGAAAAAGAAGTGCCGGTTGGTAGAAGGGATACCCCAAAAGTAACAGCTTCATCGGATTCTACTCTGAGAACTTCGTTTCTCCTGCAAGAACAAGTTCTCTGGTTGCATCACCATTTCTTTAATAATACTGTAAAAAAGTTTTCCGTCTGTGTAACATGAACTGATGCCACATCGAATAGGCTAATTTGTTTTTTCTTCCTAATGAATAGGAAATCTGACACCAGAAGTTGTTAACTCCTGCATGTGTTATTACTTTCACGAAAACTGCTATTGTTCTAAATTTTAAGCTTTTTTTTTTTGTTTTCTTTCAGGTGTACTTTCCATACTTGCTTATCAGTAAAAAACGATATGCAGGGTTATATTTCACTCGACCAGAGATTCATGACAAGATGGATTGCAAAGGAATAGAAACTGTGCGCCGCGACAATTGCCCGCTAGTTGCAAACATGATGAATGCCTGTCTGCAGAAGATTCTTATTGACAGGTAACTGTAGCTCTTGAGCCTTATTTAGATGGAACGTACGCATCAGATGTTTCTTTACTTGGAGAAATGCACCTCTGTTACAAGTGTCTGTCCTATGTGTGCCTGTTTGCAGTAGCCAATGTATGATTGTCAATCAGTATCATCACCGTACCGTATAGACTTGATTAGCCTATGTAAAGTTATGCGTTACAGGCCGTGTGGGAGTCTTGAATTATTGTGAGTACTGTAAAAACTAAGGATGCACTGACACTGGATCGGATTGATTGCCAATATTTGCGGTATTGGTATTGGCAACTTTCACAGAAATATTGATAACTCTGGAGCCGTTCAAGATTATCATTGCGGTTTGTGGCTCAAGAAATCACGGAGTATCTTCCTAGATATGTTTTAATTTTAGCTGACTATTTTTAAAAAATGATATTTTAATAATTATTAGACTTTTGCAGGAATCGCAATCGTTAATGAAAAATTGGGTATACTATTTTGGATATCGGTATCAGTACCGGCCAAATTTGTAAAACCGGTTCGGTATCGGATCGGTATAGTTGGTATCGGTGCAGCCTTAGAAACCCAAAAAATATTTCAAGGTCAGAAATCGTGTAGTGTTGTTGCATGCCCCTCCCCACCCACCTTAATCGTAATTTTTTCTGAGAAATTTAAGCTTCAAACATTTAACGAAATCCACATTCTATGCCCTTAATCATGGGTTTACTGCAGAAAAAATAAGTACAAGCTTCATACAGTTAATGAAATCAACTTTAACCCTTCCAGGCCTACACCATTTTTCAAAGGTTTGCTAGAGAATGCTTATTGCGAAAACATGGCTGCCGTGAACAAGTTGCATGCGTTAAACTAAGCGGCCTAGAGTATAAAAATATGTACTCCTATATATATATATATATGTAAGGCCACACAAAGTTAAAAAAAAAATTTTTCTCGGGCAAATAATTTCCAAAAGAAGATGAGTCATGCGGATTTTATTTTTTATTTACTGAAAATGGTGATGCGCGTACTTTTTTTTTTTAGCACAGAAAGTTTTCATTATGGTCAATATAAGGTCTTAATCTCCTAAAAGATTTTCCAGTTGTATAATTTTTACCATGATTTGAAGCAATTTTATAATGTAGGTTACGTTTACACGTGTATCATTCTATGATGGTAAATGGGAGAACATGAATCTCAGCGTTTAGTCTAAAATTGTCATTCTCCATGATGGACTTAAATGCGTGATGAGCACAATTTTTTTTGAAAATTGGAAGAAGAAAAATGCAAAATGCAGGGCGTTTTCCAGAATGAGGGCGGTGCCTGAGAAACATTTATTTTTATTTGTTTGGCCTAAATTATTGAGCAGAAATATAATTGGGACCATCGTTGTACATTTTCATTATCAACAAAATTCCTGAAGTTCGACTACGTAAAAACACTAACAAAAATTTCAACTTTCAGGACTCAGAATGATAACATCCACTGGATATTCTTCAGTTACTACCCTGTTATTACTTCCGATAACACTTTTAACGAAATCTGCAACCGGCTATGTGTTTCAATCTGTGATTTACGGAAAAAGAAATGTAACTGAATCTTGGTCTCACCCCTAAAATTCGTACTGCCACAGGTTTTTGTCATTCCAGTGTGCCATTTTTTTTAAACATAATTTAAACAGACTTTTCAGTGGTGCAATGTGTTCGTATCGTAACAAACAAAGCGAAGTTCTGTAAAAATGCTAATGAAAATGTTCGATTTGCTGCAACCTTGAAATGGCAACATCCACTAGTTAAGTCTTCCATGCAGCATCTTTTAGCACTTCCTACATTTTTTTTGATGCATTTATTACCGTGCAAGTTTCAAGTTGTTTTATTTTCTCAATATTGGTGATCGTTGATAGCGTGCTCGCCAGCCATCGTGGATAGCTAGCTGGCTGGTCACAAGCTTAAGCTTAAGTTATGGGCTTGAATTAACACCATTCGAACGCTCTCAGAAAAACGCTCTCACAAAGGAAAAAACTAAGATCACAAGATCACTACCACACCACTTCTACCAATATGGCCGCTTGTCCACTGGAGGTATGGCAATGATTTGGTGATGGTCTGTTTTGCAGTTTCGAATGTGGGTTTAATGAAACGTATATGCATAAAGCTGTCTTACTGTACTATCTTATTTCTTGTGAATGATATTTGCTGATGACTTATTTCCAATTTAACATTACACGGTTTTGCCATGTTTGTTTTTGAGTTAGTAAAGTTGCTTGCAAACATAATTGCAGAAATCCCAACGGTGCAGTGGATTATGCAAAGCAGATCATTTCCGATCTTCTGTGCAACCGGGTTGACATATCACAGCTGGTAATAACCAAAGAGTTGACCAAAACAGATGACGAGTACAAAGGAAAGCAAGCTCACGTAGAACTGGCAAACAGGTGAGAACTTATTACTTACCATTACACCAATAGGGGAAGACGTTGCAAATTCCCGAAATTTCTGGCAATTATTTGTTAGCTACTTGAAAAGAAAATAACCTGACTTGAATGAGGTATGAAATAAACAAACGGCAGTCACATTCATTGAACCGAGATGGCATCTGCCAGGGGCTGACCACCATCTGTGTAACAATATGGGGCTGTAACCAATTGAATGATTATATTGGGGTTTGTACTGGACCTTGAAATCCTGGAAATGTCATGGAAAGCAAAAATGAAATTCCAGGCATGGAAAAGTGCATAAAATAAAAAAAAAAAAAAAACTCTTTAAAGGTCCTGGAATTCTCCTGTAAATTCCCATATCAGAAAAGGGATTTTCTTGGGTCTGTGTCCTGCAGCGACCAGTGCTTCTACGTTATGTTTTGCCAGTCTCATTTAGTGGAATAAATTTGTGTCTCGTAACCAGGGACGTTACTTTACCACGATGTCACGATTCGTTTCAAAGTGTCATGTTGTAAAAATTGTGTATTTTCCTACTTCTTTTAGTTGGGTGTGGTAGCTGGCAACTTTAGAAGTACGGAAAATTGTCGTGCTTTTTCCGTGTAATTCCGTGTTTTCTGAGACATTTTTTGTAAGTTTCAACTAAATCTCCATTCAAATAATTTTCAGATTGTAACTTGCGTCTGGTGTAGCCACCATCTTGCTTGCAAATCAAGCCAGAAGTGAATCCTATGAGATCGGTAGAGAGTCGCACAAGACCAAAAGTTAGAAAACATCACACTGCTCTTTGTGGAAATTCATCATTTGAAGAAATCACTGTTCATACGCTTATTTTCAAAAGACCAAAAGTGAACTCTTGCAAGACTGCTGAGAAGCATGCTGGCTGTGTTCAGCTATTCAAAATATTTTTTAAAACGGCAAACTCAAAGCATTAAGCATGAGATTCCATGCATCTGGAAAATAGTATTTTCTCCTTTGTAGACTCCTCCTCACTGTGTTACCTTTTGTTACAAATGGGATATCCCTTTGCTGGTTGGACCCTTTTATCCATACTCATTTACATACAACTTAACCCTTTAAGGACTGCGTTTGCGCTGAGGTCTTGTAACGAACTTGTAGAAAAAAATTCATAGCGTCTCGCCCACTTGAAGTAAGGGAATGAAACCTGTGTCATTTTTTCCCTTAATGATCTGGCCTTCATATCACATTTTTAGTTTCACTGTAATTGGCTGGAAGTTTTCAATCTAACCTGAAGAAGAGCTGTAAACAATGATTATGTAGCGGGCGCATTTGGGCGCACCCGTCCTTAAAGGGTTAATATATGCACGTGTGTATGTTATGTATATATACATACAAGTTTTGATATCGCTAATGCGTTTGGTAGCATTGATCATGGTATGCTTATCAAAACACAAATTGATGATGGTATATCCCTCCTCGAAGTTATCAATTTTTGTATTGCCTTCTTTACGGAATTCCGACAAAGAGTGGTGATTGATGATATTCATTCTGCTTGGACTGATGTTGGACTTGGCATTACTCAAGGTACCGTGCTTGGCCCCAGAATTTTTGCGGTCCACACAGCCAAGACACACGACGGAGTTAAATCGCATGCACTTAAATTTGTGGATGATCTAAAAATCGGTAGGCCAGTTAAAACAATCCTAGATAGGTGCGAGTTCCAAAAGGATATTAAAACACTGGAAACGAATTGCACAGACTTAAAACTTACCTTTAATCCAAAAAAATGTCGTATAATGCATCTCGGCCACAATAATCCAAAACACATTTACACCCTTGGAAGTGAGGTCATAGGTGAGGTTACTGCGGAAAAGGACCTGGTTGTGTGGGTCACTAACAACCTAAGTGTGTCCAAGCAATGTGCTACAGCAGCTGCCAGTGCCTTCAGACAGATTGGACTCCTCTCGAGACACTTACCCAAATTGGATGCCAACTCGTTTAAACTGCTTTATAAAGGGCTTATTCGTCCTCACCCGGAGTTTGCCAGTATGGCGTGGCTTCCCTGGCTACAGAAAGACATTAATCTTCTTGAAAGGGTTCAACGGCGGGCAACTAAAAGGCTTACTAAATTGAACTTTTTGAGCTATGAACAGCGTTGTGCTTCTTTTGGGCTTAAACTCTCGCTGATCGAAGGCGACGGGGTGCGATCATTGAGACTTATAAAATGTTCCTTAAGGGAGAAGAGGAGCAATTCTTTAAGCGCTCGACTATAAATCGTACCAGAGGCCACTCTTTTAAACTGGAAAAATCATCTGTTCGACTTGACATAAGAAAAAATGTTTACTCGGTTGCAGTTATAAAGGATTGGAACTCACTTGATGAAACAATGTTCAGTGGTTGCCATACTACTAAGGCTGGGCCGATACCACTTTTTACCGATCCGATCCGATACCGATTTCAAAGAAAAAAATCTGCTGATACCGAGTCCCGATACCGATGCCGATAACGGCTTAATTGCTCCTTGGGGCATTGCAGTTATTTCAAATAAATAAAATAAATTGATAAAGAGTCCCTAATAAAAAAAAAAAATTGTGTAGATTTATACTTAACAAGACATAAGTGTGTGTTTCTACATAAATTAACGTTTTCTTTAGTTTTTACATCTGGTAGTGCTACTGAATTCACATTTTTTTCCTTGTTACCACGTTAAACTTATTAGTAAAGCTAGGACGATCAACTTTGTTACGGATACCAAATCCCCAATAACTGATCCAAGTTCCCAACTGATCGAAAAATGTAATACTGAAGTACGTCTTTATAAAGAAAAATTACTTTTGAAATCATTGCATAAAAGCATTGGCTAAATAAATAAAAAAATTTTAATATTGGTTTAAAATAATATTGGATAGCTAAAATCGTTTAAAAACAAAAAACCCCATTAAAATTTTAATATTTTGCCTTGTAACTTCTTAACAGTAAGAGAATGCTGCTTGCAGTTTGGACCATTGGAAAGCTGGCGAAAAAACCTTCAAAATGGTGTATTCAAACGTCAAATTCGGTCGACGTGAAGTGAAAATATGTTCGATTTGGTTTATTACCGATTTATGAGGGTTTTACCTGCCGATCCCGGTCCGATACCGATAGTGCGAATATCGGCAGAGATCGGTATCGACCCCGCCTTACATACTACTAACACTTTGAAACGACGTCTGGACAATACCGTCTTCAAGACTTAATGCCTTGTGGCCTTTCCAGCAACAAGCTTACAAGCTTTCGCTGTGCAATTTGTCTTTTTTATTTAACCTTAATTTATGCAAAACTTACGTCACCTGCCCCCTCGCCCCACCTTCTCTCCCGTGCCTGTCTACCCACTTTTCTTTTGCCGCAGCACTCTTCGAACGTGTTTTTTATTTGGTGCTACGAAAATTCGGTTTTTTCCAAAGTCTAAAGAAGGTGACAACATTGGTCTGGGTTGAAGACAACACCGTTAGTTGAACGTTAATTGTTCTAAAGAACATGTTAATGTGAACGTTAAATTTGTTCTACGGAACAGGTTAACTAAAGAGTTAGAGTAAAGAGGCTTAGCCGTTCACGGGTTGACAGCGGGAGTTGAATTGCCCGGTAGGCGGAATGTCTAACTTCAGTGCGAACTCAGGACTGCCTGTTCGTAGTGAATGAGCGTTTCGCTCTAGAAAATAAGCCTTAAATGTGCGGTCGCCAATATGGCGCGGTTAAGTGTTGAGAAAAAAGGGGCACACGATGCCCGTGACTGATTGAAAAGCGTTATACGATAACCCCATGAGAAATGTGAAACAAGCTAAGGGTGTATGATACCTTCAGGGTTAACATAGCTGTAATGTTAACGGAAGTATGGGTACACGATACCCCCACGGTTACACGATAACCTGGAAATACTGTATGTGTTGGAATTATAAATGCAAATGATGCATTGAGAGTTACACGACAACTCCATATGCTAACTTGCAAAGCGTTATACAATAATGCGAGGATCCATGAGAGGTGGCGTACAAATTATTTTGCAATACTTCCTGTTGCGAAACAGCGTTAACGATAGCGGCGTAAGAACTAAGAACGCCGTGAGTGGCGGACGATGCCATGTTGCCTGCTGCTCCGGGGGAATAGGGCAGTGATAAGCAGATAGTGTTGGTGTGAGAACTATGTGGGTCGTTCCATTTTAACGGCAGAGAGGTAGCGACGTGGGCCAAAGCTAAATTTGTACAAACCGAAACTAAAGTTTGTGCGGCCTTGTGGTTGAAAACTGAGTTCGTACGTGTGGAATTCGAGATGAGACGTGTTCAATGTGTAACCTGACTGGAAGTAACAATGGTTCATTGTGGTGCGATGTTCGGTTGGTAAACGACACCGCCGCAAACGTGGCAGAGTATGGTTTAGGCCTAAAAATGTGTGATTAGGTTTATGGGCCATTAGGTCTCGTACTACGATAGACTATTGGCAGCCTGCCGGAGTAGGCCTTCCACAATAGTTGGAACGAATTTGATTTGTGCGATGTAAATTCTGAGATCGAGTAGGAGAAATACTGTATTCAAGAGTGGCAGTGGCCACGATGGTGATCAGGCATTGTTGATCAGGTCAGTTTGCGTTATTACCGTGGATAATGAAATGTTTTTTGCATGCACAAATGTTGTGATGTGGGGCTTTTACTACGTAGCCGGTACGGTGCTGTTGTGCTTCGTACTTAAAAGTTAACGTGACATTTAGGTCAGTGTTCTGCCTGCGAGACGCCATGACTGTTTAAATAAATAAAAACCACGACACGAAGGCCTAGAATGTGAGACATACGTGTTTCCTGTAGTGAGAATGGCAATGCGCTACAGAGCGTGCTGAGGTTAGAAACCTTCCCCACACATTAAGAAATATTGCGCACTTATGTGAGCTTATTGGTAACATTGCGGTCAGCTGTGAGAGTTACAGTAAATTATTAGGAGTTAGTAGGCATGTCGCATAAAGTGAGACCTATCATTGGGCTGTTTGTAGACGTTTTCAGATGTGCAGTGGTTAAATCGACCATTAAGCCGATTTGTTGTATGGTAAATAATCGCCGCCGTTGTACTGGTAGCAGAGTAGGGACTTTAGGGCCGATCGTGGAACAGGTTACTAGGGTGTGGTAGGGCTACACCCTGGTTGGGTAGCTGTATAACTTGCGGGTAACAGCCCGGTCAGTAGACCGGCAATTTTCGGAGTGATATAGGTGTGTTGGCCCGTACATGACAACCCCCCGCTCGCTCCTTCTGCCACCTTTATTATTTTGATATGTGGGTTGGAGATGCCACTGCTAAGTGGGTGCTGTTTGGAATGGTGTCCTGGCAGGTACAGAGGCTAGGGGTAGCCTAAGGCCTCAAGAGCAGGGGCTACAGTTGGTGCTTCCAATAGCAGGTGGTTTTTGGCATGGGGTGTTTGGTGAATAACCACAACGGTTTGGCCGACAGGTTTGCTTGTGGCCAAACGGGTCCAGGGTCACACAAATTTTTTTTTTATTTTTTTTTTGATGGATGACGGCGTACTCACAAGTGCCCCTGTATAGGGCAGGGCTTGTTATGCTGATGAGGTAGGCGAGGTGGTTTGACTGGCGGCTCATCTGCTTACATGATGTTCGAGGGATGGTGACAGCTTAGTGGTTAGGCTGGTGGTCGAGTCGGTACTAGGGTACCGGTGCAGAGACGTCTCGGCCATGTGATACATGTGGTTTCTGTCACTAGGCCTACAGTTAGCGCAATGTGAGCTGTGTGGTAGGACTTGGTGAAGCTCCTGCCTTGGTGCTGGGCTCATGGTATGGCTTGGCATTCAGGCCTCGGATGGGCACACGAGACTGTGCGATGTCTTGGGTGTGGCAGGATTCACAAGTTCTGACATTGGCCAATTGGGGGCTTCGTCATCACCGAACGTTCCCACCAAGGTGTGGGTGCTGGTTTGGCGGGGACACTGCTACAGCGGATACGGGATCTGAGTCGTCTATGAGGTACAGGAAACAGGCTAGCCGAAGCACCACATTGCGAATCTGTCCCATTTGTAACAAAAGATGACACAGTGAGGAGGAGTCTACGAAGGAGAAATGCTGATTCTACCAGAGAACTTGTTCTCGCAGGAGAATCAAAGTTCTCCGAGTAGAATTCGATGAAACTGTGTTACCTCGATTTCCCGCCCGCCACCCTGACGCTTGTTTGCGGCTCAGCTGCAAAAGATAAGTCGGTAGACAGGCGCAGGAGAGAAGGTGGGGCGAGGGAGCAGGTGACGTAAGTTTTGAATAAATTAAGGTTAAGTTGTATGCAAATGAGTATGGATAAAAGGTGCCGACAAGCAAAGGGATATCCTATTTGTAACAAAACGTAACACAGTTTCGTCGGATTCTACTCGGAGAACTTCGATTCTCCTGCGAGAACAAGTTCTCTGGTAAAATCACCATTTTTTAATTGCTTTGAGCAATAACGTTATTAAAATAAAGTTTCAAGTGAAAATAAAAACATCAGCTTAACTGTCTTATGAAACTTAAGTTCAAGCTAATTTTTTTTTTTTTACGACTTAGTAGGTAAAAAAAAATAGTAGCACAGAATTTGCCAAGATCATTGCGTTAAAAATACGATCTCCTTTATAACTCTGAAAGTTCATTTTAAAATTTCGAAAGTTTAGGGAATTATTATGTACAATTTCAGAACACAAATACCATACCAGTATTCTGCAAATTTCCGACAAACTGGCCACACGTCTGCCTTTATCAGGCACTACGATTGCTAGAACTTTTTCCTACGACATTGGAATCACTTTTTGAACTTAGCGTTAGCGCTCGCGGCTGGCGTGGCCTCCATTAATTGTTGGGCAACGTTGTTGTTGAAGAATTTGCCGAGCTGCTATCCAATTGTTGGAACAACAACGTGCCCAACAAATACGGGATGCCGCGCCAGACGCGAGCGCGAACGCTAAGTTCAAAAAGTGATTCCGATGTCGTAGGAAAACGTTTTAGCAAACATACTGCCTGATGAAGACAGACGTGTGGCCAGACTTTCGAAAATTTGCAGAATACTGGTATGGTATTTGTGTTCTGAAATTGTGCGTAATAATTCCCTGAACTTTCGAAATCGTTGCGTTCTTTCATTTTTTGTCATGGTTTGCGTCGCTAAATTTAGCATCTTTATTGGGGTAAAGTAACGTCCCTCCTTGCCACCATGTTTGTATGACTTCGTATTCAACAAATTTAACCTTTGTCTCATTATGTGCTACAAAATTATTACGTACAAAATTTATGATCCTTTGATGTGCATTGGCAAGTCCTGGAAATGTTGTGGAATTCTTAACTTAACACGCGAATACGAACCCTGTTTTAGTTTATTCTGTAGCCAGAGGGAAAAAGCAAGGAAAAGACTTAGAAACAAATATGTAATAATGTGTTTATTGTTTCATTGTTTGTAGAATGAAGAAGCGTGACGCCGGTAGCGCCCCAAACCTCGGTGATCGAGTTCCCTTTGTTATTATATCAGCAGCCAAAGGAACTGCTGCTTACATGAAATCGGAGGCAAGCTTTGTATAAATATTTGTATTACAGTAATGCTGCACTGACACCGATACTGGATCGCTGAAATATCGATAACTCTAGAACTGTTAGAGATAAACGACGCGTGGTTTGCTCAGGAAATTACTGAGTACCTAGCTAGCTACCGTTTAACTGTTCAGGGATGCTGCCAGTGTGAAAAAATGTGAAAAATGTGAAAATTTGCCAGGGGTAAAAAAAATGTAAAAAATGTGAAAAATAAGAGTGTTGGTGTGAAAAAAATGCAAAATGCACCACCTAAGTACAAACAATCAAATTATCCGCCCTAATTTTGGACCCAGAATTACGTAGGCATGTCTGTGATTAGAACAGGAAAAAAACTTGGTTTACAGGCGGGTCGCTTTGAATTCGCGTTTGGTCTCTTTCTTGACATTGTGAGAGAATGTGGCCCGTTTGCCTAGCAACCGTTACGCGCAGCGGTAGGCCATACTATCGTGTGCACTGTGCGTGATGGTGATAAGGAATTTTTCTTTTTTAAGGTACTGTACAAAATTTTAAGATTAAATGGATGTAGACAGTAATTCTTGTGTACGTATTAATAAGCTCTACACGTGCCTGTTGTAAACTTAACAATCAATTTTGCGTGGCTGGCAGCATTGCTTTAATTTCGCGTGACGGATTCGTCCTAGTTAGTGAAACTGAAAGCAGTGTGCCGGAAAAAACTCCCATTCGTTTTGCTGCGCTGCTCAGAAGTGATGGGCGCAAACACGATGTAAAACCACAGGCTGATTTGGGAAGTGATGTAAAGAATCTTCTTGGTAAACTCATTGCAACTAAAAAGATTTCTCAGAAGGATGAAAAGGAGTTCCTTTATAGAGGGAGGGCTTTTTGCAAAAAAAGCAGTTCTGCAACTTCTGAAGACGCTTCCCATTAACTGTAAGCTCTTAAAGGATCTGCATGTCCTGCACCCTCTGTGCAGATCTAGTACTTCAGCACCAGAAACTGTCCGAAGAATAGCTGCCACGTTAAAGCATTTCCCACCAAATGAAATAGATACTGCAGTTGATGAATGGAAAGTTTTGCAGGTAGAGAACATACCTGAGCACTGGTGGAAGAAGAAAGATGCAACTGATGGTTCACCTGCTGATGTGTCCGAGGCACACCAGGTGAGTGACACAGAAGAAGAAGAAATGGTTATGGTTCAGGACAACGAACAGAAACCAGTGGATGCATACCACAAGAATTGATCACTATTGGACCAATATAATGGAACTAAAGAATGGAACAGGGGGTTTGAAATACCTTTTCTATCGGAAAACTGGTGAAAATTGTACTCGCATTCTCCCATGGCAATGCTGATGTAGAGCGTGGTTTCAGCAAAAATAAATTAAACATAACCGATCACAGAACCAACTTGAGCATTGCTTCAATCAATGGGCTTAGATCTACGTCATTGTTTATAAAGCCGCGGTGTGATGGCAAACCTCAAAACTTGGCACTTAACAAAGCTACTTCTAAAATCAGCGAATGAATCCAAGAAGGCATACAAGGACAGACTGTCAAAGCAGCGTGAGGCTAGGAAGAGAACGGCAGATGACGCAACTGTTCTGGAATCTGCGAAAAAAAGGCTACAGATAGAGCTGCAATTCAAAAACGTGCAGAACACCTGAAAAAAGAGGGCCTAAAACTGCTGCAAGAAGCCGTGGAGAAACAAGACTTGACCAAGATGGGCGCAGCAAACGCTATTCTGCACAATGCTGGAAAAATGCTTGAAGAAACAAGTGGATGAGACAAATCTAATTTTGCAAGTCAGACAGCGCTGTAGAAAAATTCCGTTTAATTCATATTTTAAAACTGCCTTCCCTTCGTTAAAACAAAACATACCATAATACTGCAAATTGCAATTAAAGTATATGCTTGATATTTCGTAGCACTGCTTCTATAAGTTTGGCCACTTTCTGATTGGCAACAGCCCATAATTCACAATTTCATTAGAGAAACTCTACAAAGTCAAATGAAACAGTCAATTGTGAACTTTTGCTTCTGAGAAAGTGGCCTATTTTTTTTCTGAGTAAATCTACCAAAGGGCTTCTTGTAAGCACTTTGAATTTTTTTATCTTGTCATAGGTATGTTTAATAAATAGGGTACGTGAGCAGAATAATTACTTCCTGGCATCCTAAATAACAAAAAAAAAAAGTGAAATTACAATGGTTACTGGAAATGAAAAAAAAATTATTCAAGAAATGTGAAACTGGTGTGACATATGATAACGAAGAAATAGTGATACAAAAATGAAAGGTAGGTACTAGGTAGGTATGTGAACAAAAATTAAAAGCAGGTATGTGAAAAAAATGAAAAGTAGGAATGTGAAAAAACAAGGTACCCCCGGCAGCATCCCTGACTGTTCATTGCCATTTTAAATTTTTTTATTTTAATAATTATTGGACTTTTAAAGAAAACTACACTCTATTACAATAGTTAACGCAAAAAAATTAAGCATTGAATGTCGGAAGTACCGGTATCGGCAAAATTGTTAAAGCCAGATCGGAATCGTTATCGGCCATGATTGACGGAATAAATACTCTTTTTCAAAGTTCATCA
>JAHWFP010205824.1:0-22077 GCA_023313725.1 Lithobius niger | reverse complement strand
CCTATATACGGAAAGAAGGAGGAACACGTTCTCGGACCCTTCATCAGATCACCTCCGAAATATTCAACCTATGCTTGGAACTCAACACAACTCTCCAACCGCTCCACATTCCGGGCAACCGCAACGTGATAGCAGATGCACTATCTCGGAAGAAACCACCATCAGGAGAATGGTCCCTCAAAACATCAATTTGCAAATCTCTCTTCATCATCTGGGTGAAACCCATGATCGACCTCTTCGCCACGAGGCACAATGCCAAACTTCCCCAGTTCGTGAGCCCAATTCCGGACGACCTGTCCTGCGCAGTGGATGCTCTGACCTTTCCATGGGACAACCTCTTCGCTTACCTGTGGTGGCTCGCTCCTGTAATCCAGTTACTTGGAGGCTGGGATCAGAGGAGGGTTCAATTCAAGCTTCTCCATTCAAGCTTCGCCCAACCGTTCTAACGAAAATCGAACAAGTCCAAGGATTGTTTCTCCTCATCGCACCAAACTGGCCGGCAGCCCCCTGGTTCCCTCGCCTGCTCAAGCTTCTTGTAGACACACCAAGACAACTACCAAACCCTCCGGGTCTCTTAACCCAACAGAAGGGAAACAAGTTTCACCCGTACTCGAGCACCTTACATCTGCACGGGTGGCTACTATCATCCAACTCATCAGGGAGGCTGGAATTTTTGAAGAACAAGCCACTCGCATCACTAGCAAAGCCCTACGGGACTCCACCAACAAAATGTATAACAGCCACTGGCAACTTTGGTTTCATTGGTGTAAGCGGAAAAAGGTTATTCCAATCAGTCCCCCTATTCAAGACCTCCTAGTTTTCTTCACTGATCTCTTCAAGGACAAGTTAAAAGGCTCAACCATTCTGGTCTACCGCTCCGCCCTAAACACTGTCTTCAAAGCCGGCGGAAACAGACACCTCCTCAAAGATTACCACATTACATCTCTTTTAAAATCCTTCAAAATAGAAAGACCATCAATCCATCATGAATTCCCAAAATGGGATCTTCCCCTGGTCTTGGACTCTCTAACCAAAGATCCATACGAACCCATCCAAACCTGTCACATCAACCACCTCACAAGAAAGACAGTTTTTCTCACATCTCTGGCTTCAAGCCTCCGCAGCAGCGAAATGCAAGCACTATCAAACGACCCTGCTCACTGCTTCTTTTTCGACAATAGCAAATTCATTCATCTGAGGCCCTGACTGACTTTCGAGCCAAAACTCAGAAACCATGTGAACCATCCAAACCCATCACCATCCCAGCTCTCACAAACATCTACGATGAGGAACCTGAGCAAACTCTATGCCCCGTCCGTGCATTGCGATACTACCTTAAACGTACAAGTGAACCCGAATGTCGAAGAGGTAGCACTCAACTCTTTCTTCCCTTCACCAAAGGAACAAATGTAACATCTGCTGCAATGATCGCCAATTGGATCAAAACTGTCATCAACAGGGCATACGGCGATGCGAACATCAGCTGCACCAACAGCAACATCAAGGCAACAGCACACGAACTCCGGGCACTTTCAACTTCATGGGCTTTTCACAATCAAGTCTCCATCGCTGAAATTCTACAAGCCACATCATGGAGAAGTCAAACTGTCTTCACAAGTCATTATCTCAGAGACATGTCAAGACAGGAAGATGGACTATATCGTCTGGGATCAATCGTAACAGCCGGATGCGTAGTCCAACCCCCGTAAGCACTAATACAGAAACGAAGACCTCCAAAAGACGGAAGTAAGACTTCCCGCTTCAAGACCTCCAGAAACGGAAGCAAGACCCCACCTAAAACACAAAACGGCCCTTTTCAGGGCCACCAAATCCTACAAAAGGATCCAAATTCCTGTTTCTGTTTGTTCTCAATAAAGTGCAAAGTTTTGTTAAACTTTTTGGGGGAGCCAGTCCGCAACCCGGGGTAACTCGCCATGATGGTGCCCGCCACCTATATTGACGAGGTCTGACTGTAAATGCAATTTAATTTACAGGTAGTATAAATTTTCTACCGACGATTAGAAATCTAAATTTTGGGGGGTTAAAATTGGTTTCTATCGTCTGCTACGAAAATTTATACTACCTGTAAATACCCACTCTACCTCCCCTCTCATGGTTGACTACCTCATCATGGTTGACATATCGAGAGGAAAAGAGATGGCCGCCAGGGGCAAGCTGTCTGCTTTTATAGGAGGACTGCGCACGGTGACGCATGCGCAGTGGAGTTGCGCACTGGCCGGATCAGGAGAGCGAAAAACCTCAAGTCATAAAGAGCACTCAGGAACTAAATGCAATTTAATTTACAGGTAGTATAAATTTTCGTATTAGACGATAGAAACCATTTTTAACCCCCCCAAAATTTAGGTTTTACGTGCAGTATATTTTAATTCTTTAGTATGTACATATCCAACAATAGAATACCGCAGTCAATGTCAAAATGCCACAGCTTCTTGGTGACCGGGAACGCAAAATACTTAGTTACTAGGACACAGAGCTTTTCCCATATGAGTGACTATGGTGGGGTATTCGTCCGACTGTCCATCTGGCTCAGGGATAAGACCGTCATGTAGAACGTTCACATATGAAGGGCTTTGTGTCACCTTCGATTTAATGCCTGAAAGTTACGCAAGTACTTTAACCTCGACCGAGCCTAGAGAAATGGTTGCAGTTGAATATTGTAGTTTACGTAGTGTACAAAAGAATTTAAAAGCATTGCAAAATGATTATCGTTTATTGAATTTTGATGCTTAACTTAAGGAAAAATGTGTTTCTTGTTTTAGTCAACCCAACATTAAATTTTGAAAAACTATTCTTATCTCGCGAGCACTTATGATTTGCCTTTGCTGCACATCTGATAAAATTTCGACCATTTCATTTCTATGCCCGTCGTGGCTGGCTAAACTAGAGTTGTATAAAAGTTTAAGTCTTTTAATCAAATCATTAGGATTATCATAATATTTATAATCAACTGTACTCGAATAACGTGCTTTTTTAACCATGCCGGTCCCTTTTTTTAGACATCATGTCTTCCCAAATCGGAGCGATAATAGAATTGTACTCAGCACTACGATTAGAATTGGGTTTACGAGTATCTGGGTTGTTGTGATAAATAGCGTTAGTATTTTTTAACATGTTCGTGTAAGCTGCTTTAACTTCCGGCACAAGGGTGGTTTCTTTCAAATCTTTGAAAATTAGCAAGTTCCAAAGCCCACGTCACTCGAGGTGCTGCTCCCCCTCGACCACTACGTCTTTCTCAAAAATTTTAACCACTTTATTATCGAAGGTAAGCTCACCTTTTTTTCCAGCCATACTGTAACCCGAATACAGGGTCAATGTCCTTGGGATTTTCGAAAAATTTCATCAAGAAGTATTTAGCAGTGTCGCTAATATTCTGACTAGGTAACAAACTATCAAGGGACCATAGAGTGGCGATGTTAGGAAGATCTGGGGGAGTGGAAATGCGTCTAGCTTGCACCGCGGAATATGAAGGGGTGAGTTTAGGACCGCTGCTCGTAGTTGCCTATTTGGTTTTGGACTCGGGAGGAATTTGCATTATAGGAGCTTCAGCCGGACTTGAATATTCGGCAAGAGTAAAATCAATAGGGGTCAACAATGTTTTCTCACTAGGAGTTACTGCAGGGGATGGTAATAAACCCAATGATTCATAGTCATCCTCGTCAGTTTTTTCCTCTTTGAGATCTTTAATCGGTGCAGTTTGCGTATGCTGCGCTAGAGTTTTTACACCACCGACCGATGTTGGTTTTAGAGCACCAACTGCCGGTTTCAGAGTGCTTACTACAGGCTTAAAAAATTCGTGTAGTGATTCTTCTTACTCTCTCTCACCCAAACGTTGATTTAAAAATGTTTCAGTTAAACGTTTTTTGAGTTTTGCGATTTCTCGTTTTGTCTCCATTCTTTTGTTTAATAGGTAAAACGAACGTATATATCTGCCCTCGTTTAACGTTTTGTTAATTGGTAAAAAACCATAAGGCTTTTACCAGCATGTTCTACACAGCGTTTTAAAGTCTGAAAATTCCATGTCAGGGGCAATGTGATTCTCGTAAACATGTTTTAAATTTAACTCATCCACGGGGAACAGGATTAATAAATTTGCATTGTCTCTGACCACTTGTTTTAGAATCCTCGTGTACGACTGACTGCAATAAAAAACATCGGCCTTTGAATGACGCCCTTGAGTGAAGTAACGTATGATGTTTTTTGCTTGTCTAAAAAACAATCGTCAAAAAAAGGTTTCAAAATTTTGGGTCCAGTTTTTCGGACGAATAAAATCTATTTGATATTCATGAAAAAATGCGAGATTCCGTCCAATTTTTCCCTCAATTTCGTCAAATATAGATTGCAAAGCTTTATACTTTGCTTGACATAAAGATTTACTGTAAAACTTTTGTTACATATGAAATTAAACACTAAGTTACTTTTCCGCAATTTAGGGACCCATAATTAAACATCTGATATTTTAAAGTAGAAATGGGTGATTTTTAGGTTCTTTCTTAGCCACGAAGAAGTCACAGTTTTTAATTTCCATTTTTTATTTACATATTTTTTAATGTTTCCAGAGCTACCAAACCCATAAAGTCTTCATCAGAAAATTTGCGTTGCAAGTATCGGAACGGGCCACTCCAAACTCTATGTTGCACCATGATTTCACGTTGCTGAGAATATCGTTGGTAACGTACAATGCAGTAATTTTCCCGGTGACTTTTGTCAAGTTTATAGTGCTATAAGATGGTAAGTTAAACCATAGTTTGTCAATAACATTTTTGTTGAGTTTTCATTTAGTTTTGTGAATATCCTCATACACCCAAGTTCTAAGACAGAACGCTTTATCGAAGTCACTTGCCTTTTCGCAAGAGGAGTAACAGGAGGAAGTCGTGTGCATAGAATCAGGATAATTAAACATAGTCAAGGATACAGGTTTCTACTCGTCACACTCGAGCTCTAGTTTTTTACAGAAATATTTTTTTGAAGATTTTTCTAACAGTTTTTGAGTTTCTGCGTCGCTGAGCAAAATTCAACCTTTATATTTTGATTTGTCGTTCGAAACAGGAGTCCCCGAAACGTTTAAATCTTTAAACTGTATAGAAGGAGACAAGGAAAACTTTACACCATGGTTAATATTAGTACCTTTCTCGTTCTTAATTTTAAGCCAGTTTTTTTGCAAGAGATTCGTGAGAATCGTTTGCCAGTTCTGTTGAGACATCTTGAGGTTTATCTATATTCCTTTTTAATATATTTATTGAAAGAACGAACCTTGAAAATCATCGGTGGGGGAGGGGGTCATCCTACCGAGCATTACTTTTGAAGCAAAGAGTCTGCATTAAAGACCTGATTTATGAGAATAAGAGGTACAATAATCTGAGAAGCAAAGAAAAGATGTCCTGAGTTCTAGTCCCTGTTGGGGCAGTTGTCTTTTCTTTTTTTTTTTGAGATTGTTGCTTCTTGTACTTTCACAATCCTAGTCTTTAATGCACGTTGTTTTGCTTCTTTCCTTACTCTGTAATAGTATCATGTATGCCAGAGATATTTTTGCAGGGGGGTGGGGGAAGAAGGGCAGCCTGGTTCGAATATTCAAAAAAGATGCCAGGTAGTAAGTTTGGACAATCATAGGAAAAGACGAGAGAAGAAGGGGTGAAGTGATGGGAGTTGGTCTGATAGGATAGCCCGGGCTAGGGTACATTTTAACCTCCAAAAACAACTATGATACACAAAGTAAGCATTTAACCAAAGTAGGAGCCAGCATCAAATCTGAAGACGAGAAAAATTATTCTCATATCGGTACTCTGGCAACGGACGTTCAGAAACTTAAAACCGAATTGCCTCCTGCTATTACTCTTCTCACCGACGAGTTGGCTTCCACGATTTCTAGTATCGAAAAAATACGTTGTACTTAAAAGAATCCGACGGGAATTTTTACGTGAAGAAGAAGCAAATTAAGAACATAGCTTTTTCCCGGTACCCTGCTAACATGGCAACAAAAGTGCACGTTGACCGAAATTGCTTATTACAGGATGGCCAGAAAGTATACTTCAATACAACACACAAGCCGATTAGGAATTTAAGCGAACCTACTTTACCAAGCTATGCTGTTACTAAGGTATTTGTTGACAGCAATTGCTTGTTACAAGAAGAGCAGAAAAAACTTCAATGCCAAGAACAAATCGATTAGAAATCTAAGCGAACCTATTTTTACGAATGACGCAGCTACGAAGAAATTTGTGCATGAAAACAGTTTCATGCTAATCAGTTTCAGCTTGAAAAGCCTACTGGAAAAAAACAGGCAATTGGTTCGTTAATTCTGGTCCTCTCTCAAGCTTCGTATGTACAAGTTCTGGTTTAATTCATAAAGCAATTTTATACTGCAGCGATTCAAGTGTTGCATTAGTTGCTAAATGAAAAGTAGGAATGAAAGTCCTTTACATTACGTAACTAAAAGACAAGCTTTCGACATGTACAGTTTTCGAAATTCTTTACGTAATAAAAAAAATTTGCTCATCGCAGTACAGACATTCGAGAAGACGTTTATTTTCAGTTAGATTTGCACGTAAGTTTTCAATAGGTGACTCATCCCATCTAAAACAGCTTCGTAATTACAAGCCTCAGAGAAGGCACTTAGGAAGTATAAGGAAAAGAGGCCTCACCAAATTTGGTCAAAGTTTTTTACGCGGTCGTAAGTGTGTTTAATTCCTGGTCACAAGTAGTTAACCAACCACAGACCGGGGAGGACCCATGATGCCAAAACTATCGAAATAACAGGGTTCTCCCGAAACGGTGGAATAGGCTACCCAGTGACTTCCTTCTCCATAGTGGAAATCTTCCAAGTTTACGATTCCATTTTTACCAGTAGGCCAAAGTTTTAAGGCAAGCATGTCTTTACTAAAAGTACTTCTAAATTTTGGAATTTTCATTACTCTAGCCAATCCCTCGAAATTAAATTTCGTTAAAGGTTTATCAAAGTCGATTAAACCCTGAAACCGGGCGATTTGTTTTAGCTTCGTTTTTTTGCTTAATTTTTTTTTGGAGCCAGAACCTTCCAGTTGTTTGTGATGTCGGTCGAGTTCAGCCAGAATTTTTGCAACATTTTGTGGCTGATACACCCCCGCATCCCATTTGCCTACCCTCCAATACCGGCTAAAATTGGTCCTAGCAATACCAACGGCAAAAAGCCCCCTTTCTTTTTTTGCGATCTTGTTTTCAGCGCCATATCTTTTTTATTATTATTATTATTTAGTAAACAACTTCGACTTTGCCTCTATCCAACTTTAGATTCATTTTCCCGTCACCAATGAGCAGAGCGTGACAGATGGTATTAGCTGGAACTGCTCCTCTAAACTTCACTTTGACTTGTACGTCCACGATTCCTGATTGAAGCCTTTCGGACTGTTTGGAACAATCCAATACCACGAGAGGATAGGCTTTCTTGAACTGAAGCAAGTCAAAACTCAAATCATTGGTTTCGTAGCAAAGCTGTCTAAATTGCTGCGCCTTTCTGTGCAGACCAACATACTCTCCAGTGGCAAGATTAGTATTTAAATCGAGAAATGGATAATGCTCGGAATTTAGAGTCACGTGAGCATCTTGCATACTGCAGTGGTCAAACACACCAGGATTTTTGACTAAGGAGTCCTGCCTGTTAGTATGAAAAGCTAGAACTATCCACCTCGATTTTTCGACCGCAGAAGTTGTCAGCACGCGCCAAGTGAAGCTGGTATTTTGAGGAAGCATGCACCTATCGTAATTTCATTGCCTATATCCTAAATCCACGGTCGCTCTATGGTCGATGAGATTGTTGAGTTTAAGTTTTTGCTCGTCCGAGGCCGTGACAAGTGGAACGAGCCAGCTAATTCTATTCAGAAGGTCCTTGCCATTGGCTACTGCCGCGGCTTTGAAGATGGCGTTCGTGTCGCTCGCTTGCATGACTGTGAGCAAGTGTTTAGTTCCGTAGATTAGCTTATCGTAATTTTCGAAAAAACCCTTGACGTGTTTCAATGGGATGGTGAAGCTAAAGCTTCCCTTGGAAGTTGTTTCAACAATTATGCATGCGTGCCGCTGTTTGAATCCCAAGTTGTCGGTTAGTTCAGCAGCCACTGACGTAGCGCTATCCAACGCCCAGCGCACTGGCCGAGTAAAGCTGATTGCTTGGACAAACCGTAAGTAAGCAGTCCCTTCATTAGATTACCGAACCCCTGATAATTTAACTCGTCGACTTGTTTATCACCTAGATGGTATCTGATATTAGAAAACAGGAACATGGGAGTATTATTAATCAACTCCGCTACGTTAGCGTCAGAATAAGCCGAATCATCGTCCTTCAGCGACCTCCCTTTAATCAGGAGGTAACTATTGGCAACGTGCAGAAATAAATCTTGGTTTTCTACATGTTTGCGGATTTCTGAATTAACGTTATTGAGATTGATGGCAACGATAAGATTGTATTCGTGGTACATGTAAAACTCGACTGATGAATAGTAAACTAAAGATTCGTCGATTTTTAAGTAATCTTCTACTACGATCTTTTTCTGGGTGTTGTTATAAATTTGATAAAAGCTTTGTTTCTCGGCGTTAAACTGTTTGGTTTTTATTATTATCTTTAATATTAAGAAAGTGTCCTTTCCTTTTTTCCAAACTCGAGCATGTTATCCTTTTTTTAAAATTTTCAGATCTCAAATGAAGACACACAGTGAGCGTCTCTCCGTTTAAATCCAGCGGATCATTGGTCTGAGACGTGAGCCAAACTCTTATATTTCTGATTAACTTTGTAGTCATGGGGAGATAAATCAAATTATGTGGGGACTCTATGATTTTGAAAATGGGAGGAGAACTTGGATAAAAGGAGTATAAAGTGGGTTGAGTATCGCTGTTTAGGTAAGAATTGCCTATGATATCAATGTGTACAAAAATTGTATTGTCAACCCTCATAATGTCGACAGTATTTTGACTTTCACGACTACTGACGTAGTATCCAAGTCAAACCCCAAGACTGGAGCCAAACTCTTGTCACCTGAACGAGATATTCCGTAGCTTAAATTGGTAATTATCAGATTGGTTCTTAACGTGTTTAGATTCGGAAGATTTGTAATGGCATCCTTGTTGTGGCCATTCGCATCTATCCCTGACTTCAGAAATTTATTCAAATCCTCGTTTTCGTAAGCACTGGGACTCACTAACACTTTCTGCCAGGAGGCACCAGCAACAGTCGTGTAATGAATTTCGTTATTTTTTGAGGTGATGTTGTGTATGCTGTTATAAGTGTCTAAATTAGGCAGAGCCAATTCGTAATTTTTTTCGGAGTCCAAATGGATGGGAGTGTTTAGATTAATTTTCAAGTCAGAGTCTTTGCTGGTGAGAATAATCGAACCGGAATCCACGATGTCTTTTCATATAAAAGAGATATACTCGGAATGATAAAGATTGTATTATAGTCAAAAAGAGTAACCATAAAGAAATCATGAAGAAATATTGCGTAAAATGAAACGTTCGACTGCTAACGAATCGAAACCCCCAGTTTCTACAACTTCACGAAACAACAGACCAATGGAGATAGGGTTTTGCGATGTATGTGGTGCAAAAAAGCTTACTTCATCAAATTGGGAAAGGAACTCGTAAAAAAAATCATAGATAACTTACCCGTTGAAATGCATTTACCAGGATATCAATACTGCAGTCCTGGAACTAAGCTGAATATGTGACTGGCACGAGGAGATAATGGAATAAACAAACTACACGATGCATGCACGGAACACAATATAGCTTAGATTTAAAAGATCGACATGCCGCCGATGAAGGTCTTATTTCAAAAAATCAAAGAGTGAGAGAGGATCCGCCTCTGGCATGGAGGCAAAAACTAGCTAATTCCATCGTTAAGAAAATCATGAAAACAAAACTCAGGATCAGAATTGGAAATTAAAAAAAAATGGATCAACTCGTAAATAAACTTCACAAACCATTGCGGAAAAACTTTCCAAGACGGAAAGTGATTATACAGGGCTAGAACGATCTATGGCAGACTGACTTGGTGGAAATGATAACGTACGCTAAAATAAATAAAGGATTTAACTACCTACTGATCTGCATTAAGGTCATGTCCAAGTTCGCTTGGGCCATTCCCCTTAAGTCAAAATCTGGTATAGACGTTACAGAAGTTATCAAGAAGATACTCATAAGAGCGACACCCCCTAATAATTTACAAGTTAATTTAGGCAGTGAGTTCTACAATAAAGACTTCAAAGTGCTACTTAGGCGCCATAACATCTACATGTATTCTACGTACTCCGAGAAGAAAGCGAGCCTGGTAGACCGTTTCAACAGAACACTGAAAACTCTAATGTGGAAAAGATTCACCAGGCAGGGGGAATTACAAGTGGATACACAATATCGACAAGTTGGTTTTATATTACAACAACACGGTTCATTCCATCACAAAACTGAAACCGAGGTAATTAACCCGACATCACGAACCATTGCTAAGATGAACTAGTCCTAAACGACTGCTAAAGAAACCCAAATTTGCCATAGGAAATTAAGTCAGGATATCTAAAGTTTAAAAATTTTTCAATAAACGGTATTTGCAAAATTTTACTAACAAAGTATTCATGATCCATAAAGTTCAAAAAACAGAACCAGTTACGTATCTTTTGAAGGATGAGTCGGGTGAACCGGTACTCGGAGATTTCTAAGAACAGGATATTATAAAAACCCTAGTTCCATATTTATTTTTAGTGGCGCAAGTGTTACGTAAAAAGAAAGGAATAGATGGGATAATGCTTTATTTCGTTAAATGGAAAGGCTACGATTCCATATGCAACAGCTGGACGGATAATAAAGATAGTTTAAGCTGAATGCACGTGCCCATAGGCGAGGGTATTGACTGCATCATCACATACCCATCTCTTGTCATCGTAACGACTGAAAGCCAACTTGTTGATGGTGACAGTTTTCAGTTAGTTCCCCTCCGAACGAATGTAAGACCCAAGAGTTCTTGCGACGATATTATTAAACAATGATGTAAAAAGCACGGTAACAGATTATGTAAAGGCAAACCAAGCAGTGCTACATAAAAATACAAACAACGTTTCAAACATTATCAATTTTCGTCTTCAGGTTAGCAATAAAATTAAAGCATGGGAAAAGTCACTAAGTCATCCTACATTAAAAGCATAAAACAGTAATTTAAAATGGATAAAAACTACCAATTTCTCCCCTCAAAAGAGGCAGAAATGGCAGCCGAAAAGCAACGACCCACCTGCTCCATTAGGCTGTCACGTCGCAAGGCAAAGTGTACGCAAATCGGGGGTCACGTGTTTCAAAGGTGCGATGCATTCGTTATGTGGGTTTTGCAATATGCCTGGCAAAAGAGTCGAGTTTAAGTGTTTTAATTACAGGAAAATATTCTTTTAGAAATTTATTATCTGGCACTAAGTGGTTATGTACAGGTGGTGTATGTGTATGGATGACTAGCGTTTCAAGATTAATTCGTGCTCTAGTGTATTTTCCCTGAAACAAGATTTGGACCTTGTCCAAGTAGGGGATGTGGCCTGGTGCGTATTGTCTGGCGACTTGCCTGTTGAAAAGCAGTGTTGCACTAAAGAATTAGATTCGACTTTTAATTTGAAGTTTGATTTATGGGATGCCATACGTTCCTTAAGTTTTTGAAGGGATTGTCCTACATATGTAGTAGTACATGTTGGCTCCGTACAGGGAATTCGATAAACAGTATTGCGTGTGGAAAACTTGTCTGATTTGTTATTGTTTTTTTTTTCATGGTGCATGGTAAGCTGCTTAATATTTTGGTGGCTGTTTGAAACAAGTCGGATGTTATTAACAAATAAATTTCAAAAGCTTTGACCCCCAAAACGCCCCTCCCCCTCTACTAATTTCATTGCTATGACTTACTTCAAAGGCATCTCTGAAGTCCTTAAGAAGAAACTTAACATCAATAACATCCGCCTTGTTTCAAACAGCCACCAAAATATTAAGCAGCTGACCATGTACCATGAAAACAAAAATAATAACAAACCAGACTTCATGTTTTCCACACCCAATACTGTTTATCGAATTCCCTGTACGGAGCCAACCTGTACTGCTACATATGTAGGACAATCCCTTCAAAAACTTAAGGAACGTATGGCATGCCATAATTCAAACTTCAAACTAAAAGTCGAATCTAATTCTTTCAACACTGCCTTTCAACAGGCAAGTCGCCAGACAAATACGCAATAGGCCACACCCTCGACTTGGACAAGGTCCAAATCTTGTTTCAGAAAAAATACACTAGGGACGAATTAACCTTGAAACGCTAGTCATCCATATACATACACCACCTGTACATAACCACTTAGTGCTAGATGATAAATTTCTAAAAGAATATTTTCCTGTAATTAAAACACTTAAACTCGACTTTTTTGCCAGACATATTGTAAAACCCACATAACGAATGCATCGCACCTTTGAAACACGTGACACCGATTTGTATACACCTTGCCTTGCGACGTGGTATCCCAACAGAGCAGGTGGGTTGTTGCTTTTCGGCTGCCATTTCTGCCTCTTTTGAGAGGAGAAATTGGTGGTGTTTATCCCTTTTAAATTACTGTTTTATGCTTTAAATATAGGTTTACTTAGTGGCTTTTGCCATGCTTTAATTTTATTGCTAACCTGAAGACGAAAATTGATAATGTTTGAAACGTTGTTTGTATTTTTATGTAGCACTGCTTGGTTTGCCTTTACATAATCTGTTACCGTGCTTTTTACTCCATTGCTCATTTTTGAACCATTTTCCTGTTGTCATGTTTTACCCTAAGCATCCTGTATTTAAGTCAATTCGCCCTATCATTTCGGCTCAATTTGTACATATTTTTAGGCAACTCACTAAGGAATGTTGTAGTCTTATTCTCCTAGCTGAAAAAATCAAATTCTTGAGTCATGTTTGTTTCGTGGTGTGATTCCATCTTCACCGTTTAAAAAGCAAGCTTTCATGAATTCTCGTGCTAAACGCATTTAACTTCAGTCACAGGAACTCTCTGTACGTTCTATTCTTACACAACACTATGCTGACCTACATTTGTTAAAAAATGCTCATCTTAACAAGTTGAAACGTTTCATTCTTTCACAACCCCCCACGCTCATTCAGCGATTTTTAGCTGCCCTATGGGATTTTTCTGCTATGGCCTCCTGCCATTTTCAAAATGCACTTAACATTAAACTGCATACGTTGTTATCCTCTAATTTATAGCGATTTGCAAAGTCACTTTCGCAACAGCACACGGTAATCCACATTTCTGGTCCCCCCCCATCCATCCCTGCTAAAATGTCAGATCCGTCGTCTAAATACATACATCAGTCATTCCCCACAAATGCGTGGCTGCACAACCTTTCTCATAAGGAATTCGACCCACCAACCCTTAATTTGCTTAAGAAGGACCTTAAATTTGTACCCACACCAAAAATTTGGCAACTTATCCCAATCTTTTGCGCCAAGCTTGAATCAGGGCTTTCATTTGTACCGAATCGTTCCAAAGTCCGTGGTGCAGCACTTTCACCACTGCATAATTCCAAGCAACATTTAATCCCAAACCTCTCTCTCAAAGAAATTGCTGCCATTCGGGCCCTCAAATCAGATCCATCCATCACCATCTGCAAAGCTGACAAATACAATGCTACCGTCATACTAAACACATTGAAACTAGAATGTAACATACTTAATGAACTCAACAATGACCCTATTTACAAAAAGCTTCCTTTCAACCCACTGAGCAAATACAATGCTCGTGTTAAAAAATTCCTTAAAGTACTTGTTACCAAAGAAAGAATTACTGCTTTTCGAAAAATATTTGAAAGTCGACCACCACCCCCTTGTATTTTTCCCCAGATAAAGTCCCACAAGCCCAGTTTTCCTCTCAGGATAATTACGAGTGGGAAGACTACCCCCAACATTGAGCTTGCGTGCATCCTTAAACCCATTCTAAAAGAACTCGCTGAGGAGCGCCATACTACCCCCAACGCACTCAAAATTGTTCACGACCTGGAAGGATATCAAGTGCCTCCAGGGTTTGATGTGATGTTCATTGATGTCGAAAAAATGTTTTCATCATTGGACCAATAGCTAATCTTTACGGAAATCTCTCGAAAATTAACAAACGAACCCCCCCCCCCCTTGCTCCTCAATCTTGGGTGGGATAATGATACTTTCATCAGTGCAGTAAAAGTCATTTTTGAAACCACCTTCTTTGAGTATGGAGGCAAATATTGTGAACAAATCAATGGCGTATCGATGGGAAACCCACGTTCAACTTTCTTTTGTAACATAGTCCTGAATGCAGTCGACAATAAATTGGTTGAAAAATTTCCACAAATTAAATATTACAAGCGATAGTTTAGCACTTCTACCAACACAACTTAAGTTATTAATCCTCGATTTTCTCAACAGCATAACTAAATCACTCACTTACACTATGGAGTCCTCTAAAAACAATGCCATCCCATTTTTAGATGTAAACGTCATTATTAACGATAATAGCCTAATTGAATTCACACACTTCAGAAAAAGCATGCAGTCAACTCGCACCCTGCATTACAACTCCTATGTTGATGCCCACTACAAAAGTAATGTAATAATAAATGAAGTTAAACGTGTTGTCTCACACACCAGTAATGCTTGCTTATTGCAGCATAAATTTCAATACATCTTGCGAAAGTATGTTGGAATGGGTTCCTACTCGGGTACGTTAACAAATTAATTTCAAAAGCTTTGACCTCCAAACCCCCCCCTCCCGCCCCCTTCGAATTTCATTGCTCTGCCTTACTTCAAAGGCATCTCTGAAGTTCTTAAGAAGAAACTTAACATCAATAACACATCAAACTTGTTTTAAACATTCACCAAAATATAAAGCAGCTGACCATGCACCATGAAAATAAAAACAATAACAAATCAAACGACATGTTTACCACACGCAATACTGTGTATCGAATTCCCTGTATGGAGCCAACCTGTACTGCTACATATGTAGGACAATCCCTTCAAAAACTTAAGGAACGTATGGCATCTCATAAATCAAACTTCAAATTAAAAGTCGAATCTAATTCTTTAGTGCAACACTGCCTTTCAACAGGCAAGTCGCCAGAAAAATACGCAACAGGCCACACCCCCGACTTGGACAAGGTCCAAATTTTGTTTCAGGAAAAATACACTAGGGCTCAAATTAATCTTGAAACGCTAGTCATCCATACACAATCTGTACATAACCACTTAGTACCAGATAAAAAATTTCTAAAAGAATATTTTCCTGTAATTAAAACACTAAAACTCGACTCTTTTGCCAGGCATATTGTTAAACCCACATAACGAATGCATCGCACCATTGAAACAAGTGACCCCGATTTGCATACACCTTGCGTTGTGATGTGGCATCCCAACGGAGCAGGTGGGTCGTTGCTTTTCGGCTGCCATTTCTGCCTCTTTTGAAGGGAGAAATTGGTGGTTTTATCCGTTTTAAATGACTGTTTTATGCTTTTAATGTAGGATGACTTAGTGGCTTTTGCCATGCTTTAATTTTATTGCTAACCTGAAGACGAAAATTGATAATGTTCGAAACGTTGTGTGTATTTTTATGTAGCACTGCTTGGTTTGCCTTCACATAATTATTAAACAACGCACTCTTGTACGTTTTGTGCACGACTTGTGCTGTTTACTTAATGCCTTTGTAAGCCATTTTGTTCTTCCCATCCGATTGTAAAACGCTGTAGATCTTAGACTTTAAACCTACAAACTCTGAAATTGGGCAACCTGCACTCTTGGCTTTCATCTTCCCTAATACTTTTTTATTAATGTCGGAGTGTAGAAAATGTTCTTTGGGGTAGTCCGATGTGTCGAATAATGATGCATCCTTTTCCATATCTTTGTAAATATCGTCTGTTTCTATCAAATAACACAAGCTATCCGTGACTCGGAGTTTACATCTTCCCAGTCCGTACTTTTTCATCATGTTGTCGTAATGAAACCGGTAGACTAATAACTTTGACAATTCCAAGATGCTAAAACCAACCATGATGGGCTTGTCCCAAATCCTTGCTTCGAGACGTGAAACTCGTGGTGCGTGGGTGAGATGCGCACTTGATAGCTTTCTCTTTTGTCGTTACTATCAAGACATTGTTTCTCTTACGTTTGTTTTCGATCGTTTTCGCAAAAATTGAATTATTTTGTCAAAATATTAAGTAGCCGCTTGCCGTTACTCGTTATTAAACTCGATGTAAGGTTTCAGACAAGGCTCTTGCTTAAAACTGATCGCTCTGTGTATTTTCTTGAGAACCATGCCGAGAGAGATGTACTATTTCAAATTCCTGTAGTGCACTACGTAGTTTGTCTTTGAGCGAAGGTTAATGGTTAATTGTAGGCCTTTCTGTACATTAACTGCAAGTCCTCGATTACCCATGGTTGAAAAGAGAAGTATAGACTTTGTGATTTTCATGTGCTATTTTCACGTTGTGATATTCACGGGAAATCATGGTGAGATGCATGAAGCATCTCCGGGTGTTCCAAGTCTACTTCTAATATCAACCCCATTTCACTCTCATCTCCGTAATTATCTAGATGTATATCCCCAAGTCGGTCTTCCGGCACCCATTCGAACTCTCCGTTCGGTAGATACTCGAACATTACACAACCATATAAGTGGTTGAAGTCCAAAAATATGATGTAAGAATTATTTTTATGAGGTTTGAAGGTAGATGGTATATAATAATAATAATAATAATAATAATAATAATAATAATATCTTTTGCTGGTAAGCAAGGTTAACAGCAGGGCACAAGGCCACTCACGCCGCACCCAAGAGAAAAACTAAGTAAAAACTAGTTAATAGGTCCGCCTAAGAAAATGGTCAAGTGGTAATTTGCAAGTGATCTTCAGGTGGCAGATACAGCACACTCTGGTAGCAAATTCCAGTTCTTGACTACACAGAGAGCAAAAATATTCCTCTGGCAGTCAGTTCGCGAATCGGGTACCTGCAATTTATAAGAGTGGCCCCTTGTCTGAGTAGCCGGAGAAAAATCGAAAAAAGGGAACGTCGATTGGCAACTCTCCCCGAACAATTCGAAAAGTCAGTGCACGGTCGGCCCAAATCCGACGTATCGCGAGTTGCTGAAGTCCCAAACTAGATAAACGGTCAGCAGGAGCGTGATCTCTAAGGTTAGCTACATTACGGGTGGTTGGCTTTGGAGTATCTTCTAGCTATAAATGAGACACCGCCTCTTATACCCTCTCTTATACCCTTTGCCACCATAAGATGCATGTCAATATCATTGAAAAGATACAAAGACACTCCCGTACTCTTGAGCGATGCATCCCAAGATAGCGAGGGTGTAGAAATGTAATGGGAGGGATCCAATACGCAACTAGCCAAATTCGTCACTCGAAAGTTTTCAAAGACATCGGCTAAAAGCCCAACCTTTGTCCACAAATACAAATCGTGGTAATTTCCAAACGTTTTGCATTTGCCTAAATCCCAAATCTTCATGGCGTGTTCATAATATTCAGAGCAGATCGCACCTTTCAATAACAAGGTAAACACTTTTCCTTAAACACTTCCACGTTTGTCAGGTATTCGTACAGAAACACACCTTTCGCCTAAGACCTTGTGCGAGTTCCATCGATTCACCTTTGAAAAGCTTGTCCATAATGTTAAAGTGCTTTAAGTTCGAAGCTAAAGTTTCCAACGATGCCGTCATAAATGCTAGACTATCGATGAAAGTAAAACCACCCAATTTCATGCTGCTGATCCTTTCCTTGTTCTTAGCGATGATCCTCACGTTGTGCAGAGCGTTCAAATCTTTGAACGAATTCAAAGCTTTCATTACAAAATGACTCGTATTTTTCGAAATTAAGCGTAACAACTGCTATGTTTTTGTTCAATGTGTAAGCTAAGTTACACTTGTTGTGCGCAGCACCTGTATATTCACTGGTGATGCGGTCGTGGTCTTGTTCTTTCGTAAACGCGTTACATTTTTCTTGGGGTGAGGGTAAATGCTCTGTGTTTGCAAAGATGGCACACCTCAGCTGTTTTGTAGATCAACCACTGTTCCTTGGTTAAACGTTTCATCCTTTGCTTGTGGGCATCCATGTAAGCCATGATTTCTTTCTGCTCCTCTGTATTAGACTCGAAGAAATCCTTCCCACAGTCTACTCCTCTGTAAAACTGTTTGGAAAATACTCCTCCTAATTGGTCCACCATTACATAAGCAGAACTGCAAGCTTGGTGTATGTGGTTAACTCTGGTGTATGTATAGTTTCCATCACAACTGGAGACTGGGTGCAGCACCACTTCAAAGTCCACATATGCTATGTACAACATTTTGAGTTCGTTCTTGAAATTCTTAAACCAGATAACGTCATTGTCGGGTAACGAGTTCTTTTGAAATGGAACTCCCTTGCAAGAAGAAAGGTGGTTCTTTTCATACCTGAAACGATTTTGAAAATCGTGTAGACAATGTCTGCAAAAATTCTTCAAGTGGTTTTTGGGGTTAAAACACACGACGAATTTATTGAATTCTTTAATCATCACGTAGTGTCCGTCGAGAAGAAGCAAGTCGACGTGATGCTTACTTTCAACTAAGGAACTCACACAATAAACGCAAGGTTCGTCTTCCTCGAAACCAAAAACCGATACCGAAATGTTGGTTTTTTCGATTTTGGATAAAGGAATGGGATATTTATCTAACCTGCCGACAACTAACTCGTGCGCATCATGATGAAAAATAATAAAGTGGGAGAGCAAGCTATTAGACTGAACAAAAACTGGGGAACTTTATGGTTAAGTTAGGGTTAAGAGGCTTGGTTTAGGTTGGGGAAAAGAGCCTAACCAAAATTGGGCCTACTAAAGGCCTAACATCCAAAAATCCCCTGACTAGGAGACTTAGTCAGGAGACCTAGCAGGGGTCAAAGGAAGACCGGTCATTGGCTGGCCAGAAGGCTCTCTGATTTTTCCATGCTGGCCCCTTTGCTTATAACTTTTGGTAACCCTTGACAACCCTGAAATAGCAAGGGTTTTATGGGAAATGGAAGTTTCTAGAAGGTTCTAGAGGCAGGAACCGGAAATTAAATCACACGGCATAGATATTGCCCACTTATGTAAGATTAGCCAGACAAGACTAAGATTGGCCATTGGCCCCAGCAAACATGCAAGTACAAGATTTGCAACCTACTCCACCACCCACACGAAGCTCTGAAAATTACCCCTCGCAATTCCTGTTTCAAAACTTGACAAACATACATCTTGTAACACTCTAACCATGTTCAATTTTTATTGAAACAGTTGTTTGTAAGGCTGCAAGCTGAAAGAAACACACATACATCCAAGCATTTGTCACTACTATGAAAGCTGTTGCAAAAAAAGTATTTCCAAATGAACATGAGAAAATGATACGCTTCAAAAACGGATTTACCGTCAACACCTTGTCGAAATGACTATGAATATTTCAAGATGACTACACTCTACCCTCTATTTCAAGGGGCTAAAAAATTCACTATCTCTGTTTCGCGGGGCCAAGAAAGTACTCTACCCTCTGTTTCAAGGGGCTAATAAACTACTCTACCCTCTGTTTCAAGGGGCTACTAAATACACTACCCTCTGTTTCAAGGGGCTAAGAAACTACTCTCCCCTCTGTTTCAAGGGGCTACTAAATACACTATCCTCTGTTTCAAGGGGCCAAGAAACTACTCTACCCTCTGTTTCAAGGGGCTAAGAAACTACTCTACCCTCTGTTTCAAGGGAACTTAGTCAAGCGGAACTTAGGGAACTTAGAGGATTTGAACACCTACGTGGATGACCATTTGAGTGGAGAGGACACTACAGCTGTAGCGCACAAGCGGTCTAAAAAGGTGTACGAGTTAATGATGGAAGGAGGCATGCAATTTATGAAGTGGGCTACCAACGATGAAAAATTGCGAGAATTGTGGATAGCGGATGGTTGGACATCGGCTGAAAATCATGTAGAGGAAATGGTCAAGGTTTTAGGTCTTACCTGGATCACGGCAACCGACAGAGCCACAGAGCCTAGGGTATGCCGTAGGTGATATTTTATTACCTGTACCATCCGTTTGTACATTCCTCCCCACCATGCAGCTCTAAGAGGGATCATCTTCCACTCAATGCTCAGCTGAGTCGCTACCTCCTGTACTTCTGCTTTACGTAACCAGGCGTCACTTTCTCTTTCGTGTTGCAAAGATGGGGCAGGATGAACACTAGCCAACACAGACCACACAAAACATCTATCATCCTGACTACGTACGTTGACCAGTATATCGGTACCTATTTTCAGATTGGCGGGGAGTGGCACATAACCTTTTCTGGCAAATGGTCTATAGATTCCGACACATAGTTCGGTACACACACATTGCTTGACAACCCATCCACTTCCTTCTATGGCAAACTGTTCAATACTCTGCAGAATCTTGTTTGACGTTTCGGAGAGAACCTGCTTGCTCCCCACTCTGGTCAGGTTGGAATTGAAAGCTTTAATAGTTTCCGTATTATCCGTCGCTTTTTCGAAGAAAATCTGCTTCTTGAACAGTCCTGTCGAATTGGTAAAGTTATTGATGCAAAATTACAACAACATGAAAATTTCATTATTAACCTAGTGAACAAGGTTAAACCAGTATTGAAAATTCATCTAAAGAAAATGAAAATCCTCATTCAAGTATATCTCGTGCACCCATTGCTACAACTGTGAAAACTGAGCCCCTAATGAATCCCGAGTCGCCATCAATACCTGTAAGTCAAATAACAACAGAAAAAGTACAACCAACTGGAAGTGTCATCCAAGTAAGATCTGTTTTGTCGACATCTACAGATGGCAAACTTCAGTTCCTCTCCAGTCATGTTGAACCTTCACGTAATGAAATGCGTTCAACTCCGATAAGTGATCCTGATAAGCTAAAATGGGTTACCATTCGGAAAAAACCCACAAAATCATATTCAATATCTGATAAACCCATCAAACGCTATGGTCAAAATGTTCCCTCTCTTGAAATGCCAATTATACTGGTTCTTTAGGAAAGGGCCGAGCATCCCCAGGTACTATCAATAAACTTAATCTGCTTAACCCAATTAGAAATATGTCTAGGACTGGAACAACCCGTAACTAGTTAATGCTACGAAAAAGCCAAATTTTGTCAAGCCTATATCATCAGCTGTGAACTCTAGTACCCAAGTTGTCCTTATTGGGGACTCTCATGTTCGGATCATACATTTACCTGCCGATTTGAGCACTATCATCTGGACATGACCTGGTTACAAAATTAAACATTTGACCAACGAATACCAGGAATGCTTAGAAATACTAACCAAAGCCCAACAATTGTTTTATGTGTGGGAGCAAATAATGTTCCCCAGGACACCCCATCTAGCCTTGTATACAATTTGTTTAATCTGGTGGAATCTGTGCGGAAGATTAGACCTGGTAGTCGTATTTTGGTTGTGGGGCTATTTCCTCGTCCGGGATCCAAAAAATATCAACAGGTTCCCTGCAAATATCTAGTAGACTGTAATACTTTAATTGCAGAAAAGTGCAAAGTTAGTGACACAGTTTTTGTTGATTTTTGGCCCGATCTAATGTCAAACCTTAGTCTTATATCTAAGGATGGTCTACACCTTTCTGCTGCTGGAAAAATTGTCCTGCATGATATCATTCATGGGGTAGTAACCTACCCGTATTCATCTCAGCAGGGGAGCTTGTTAAACTTCTAACTCGTAAGGGGACATTTTCAGATCATAATGATCACCCTATTCAAACTATTAATGATTATACCAGTGTTGACATGTTAAATAAGCCTCGTCAAAATTGTGATAGAATCGTAAGGTGTCCCCATTCTTCCCCATTCTTCCTGTTGCCTTATAAATGCCCAGATTATGAAGGGGAAAATGGCGGAACTCCATCTGCTGCTTTCTTCAGGTTTATTTGATCTGATCTTTGTTGTCGAAACTTGGTTTGATAGTTCTGTGGCTGATATGCAGCTGTTATACATGTCATCCTATTGTGTTATCCGCCGAGACCACCCTTTGATTCAGGGGG
>JAHWFP010205823.1:0-10702 GCA_023313725.1 Lithobius niger | reverse complement strand
CTTTGTTGGTGGATGATCTTGAAGCAGCTATTGAAACTGTAGAGGAGGCTAATAGGGTAATAAGTGAAAAAATGGAGAGGGAGTTAAAAGAAAAGCAGGACGAAAAAGAGAGGTTAGCTTTTGAAGCAGAGTTAAACAAAATAAGATTGCAGGTGAAAGAATTAAGATTAGAAAGAGAGAAACGAGAGAAGGTTAAGAAGAAACATCAGGCAGAAGTAGAAGTAGATAAAAGGAAATTTGCTAGGGAGCTTGAATTGAGAAATAAAAGGTTTGCTGATGAATTAAGGAGGGAAAGAGAAACAAGGGAAAAGGAATTAAGAGTGAGGGAGGATAAACTAGCAAGGGAAAAATTAGCAAGGGAAAAAGAAAAGTTGGAGAAGGAGGCGGAAATTATGAAAATAAGGTTAGAAGGGGAGGCTAGAATTAAAAAAATAAGGTTAGAAGGGGAGGCTAGAATTAAAAACATGAGGCTACAGGTGGAGCAAATAAGACGAAAAAGAGAAGGAACTTATGGAGTGGGAAGTAATTTTAAGGATTGGCTTATTGATAAGGGTAAACAAGAGTCTGTTTTGAACTTAGCTTCGCTTGCAGACGATTACTGCGCTAATCGCCAAGAAGCAGTTCTAAGACAGGGGAGTGGTTCTGACAATGGAAATGGCGGACCGCAGGGCAGAAATAATTACCGTGGAGGAGGTAACCATGGTAATGGTTATGGCAGGTATCGGAATGGTAATGGTTATCAAGGTAGTCAAGGTAACAGAAACAATGGAGGCAACCAAGGGAATGGTACTAGTAACTATGGGAACAGTAACAATGGTAATGGTAACAATAGCAATAGTACTAGAAATGGTTCAGGTAATAATGGTACGAGCAATGGTATAGCTTCGGCTTACAATGCGCAAGCAAGGCCGCAAGCTAACGACATTACTCAGTCTGGTAGGAGAGCGCCTTTAAAGGCGGACGAGCCACGTAAGTGCTACATTTGTAGCTCGAGCTCGCATTTGAAAAGGGATTGTCCCAACAATGGTACCAAAGCCTCAGTGGGAAATGTATGTACTCAATTGCCTAGTGTACACAGTGGAAAGGAGGTTAGCTCTTTTAAAGGTAAAAGTGGTACACACTCGGTGGAAAGCCAGTTATGTAAGAAATGCACAATTAATGGAAAGCCTGGTAGTTATTTGCTGGATACAGGTGCATTTATGGATGTGGTTTCAAGTAAAATAGTAGAGCCTAGTTCGTTCACAGGGAAACGAGTTGTTTTGTCGTCAGTTGTAAGTCAAAACGTGACAGACTTTCCTGTGGCAAAGGTAAAGTTGGCTACAGAAGATGGCTACATTATGCTGGAATGCGGTGTGTCGCCATTTTTTAAGGACGAAGCGTACGACTTTCTGCTTAGCCAAAAGTCTTACGAAAAGCTACAGAGGATTGAAACAAAGGTAAACAAAACACGGACTGCGATAGCTAGGTCGAAAACAGGTATCAATGGAAAGAAAAGTAACAAAAAGCAGGCTGCAGATCAATTTATTGATGGTGATGTATTGGATGGTCTTTTTAAAGTTGAAGATGAGGAAGCAGAGGAAAGTGTTAGAAATGTTGCAAGTGAACATAAGGTAATTGCTGAAATTAGTGTCAAGGTCGAAGATAATGGACCTGCACAAAATGATACAGTTGTCCAGTCACAACACGTTTTAGTCAATAAACAAGCTAGTGTTGTGGCCGACTCTGTAAGGAGTGCGGAAATGAGTAAAAAGGTTGTAAGGAATGGAAATTTAGGTTTGTTGACAGCAGGAATTCAAGACTTGTTAGCTGTTAAGGCTGAAGTTTTAAAGCAAGGGCAGGTGCTTGATCCTGGGTTCGAGGGATGTCGAGTGGCAACTGACATTGAAGGTACATCGTTTTTTTGGAAGGATGATGACTTAAGTAAGAAATGGTCGGCAGCAAATGGCACCAAAATGTGTGACCAGGTAGTGGTACCTAAAATGCTTACGGAGCAACTGGTAAGAAGGGCACATGCTAATGCCTATTTTGGGCACATGGCCAAGGAAACGAACATTGCCAGGTTGCAAGAAGTATTGCATGGGCCAAGAATGTGTGCACAATGTAAAAATTGGATAGAGTGGTGTGAAGTCTGTAAGACTTATAGAAAAGGTGTGAGGAAGGGAGAGGACGAAATGAAAATAGTTCCGGTTGTGGCAGAGCCTTTTATTAAGGTGAAAGTAGATTTCGTAAACCCTTTCAAAGTAACGTCTGACGGAAATACGCATGTCTTAAAGGTTCGAGATAGGGCGTCCAGGTATCCTGAAGCAGTGGCTGTCAGGGAGGCTAACTCACACACGGTAGTAAAGGAAAATTTAGCGAATTGTTCAAGGGTTGGGTTCTCGGTGGAACTCAAATCGAATGTTGGAAAACCGTTTATTTCTGAACGGGCAGCTTGGTTCTTGAAGGAGTGTGAAATCGGCCTTGTAACTAGTATGCCTTATCATTCACAGTCTCAGGCTGTAGAAAGGTTGCACGGAACGAGGGAAGACTGTAGCAGGGCTTTGGATTTGGAGTATCCTGACAAAGGGAATGATGTTTTAGCACCAGCTAAATTTGCAACTTGTGAGACGGCAAACTTTACTCCTGCGGAGTTAGTTTACGGAAGTAAGGTGAGGTTAAAGAGGGAAATCGCAGATGGAAAGAGGGAAAGATGGAAAGATGAGATTGCACAGATGACTGCTAGTATTGAGGTTGGGGTCAATGTCATGGTGGTGGAAGGAGAGAATGGAGTGAAAGGTAAAGAGTTGTACAGGCGATCTCAGGTGTGGGATTCAGGAGGGAAACCTGGGAATGTCACGAGCAGACAAGTAAATGAGGAAGCTATTGGTGGCCCTCTGTCTGCAAAGGTAAAGCAAAAGTGTAGGTGCCTAGTTGTGGTGAAAGTGGAAGCAAAATCTGCTTTACTGGTTATAAACACGAAGAAAAAAGTCAAGTCTAGGTTAGGATTGACTGGTGATGGCTTGCACATGTTAAATAACTATGCAAAGTTGGTATTGCCTTTGGCTGTCAGTGTGAACAAAGGGGCACCAGACAAGGTGGGAGGGGGCAACAGTTGCGGGAAAGCTTTTCACAAGCTGCAGTGTGTGCTTGCTTCTCCCAAAGTGTTGTTGAATTCTGTGTCTGACGAAGTTTTCTTGTTGTTGTTAACGTGCAAGGTTTGTTGGGTTATTGTTAGCATTGTTTGGATATGTGTTGCATGTTTACATTTTTGCTGGGGAAAGGGGGACAAACGCCCTAATGCTGAGTGTAGGGGGGTTTGCCATGGCAAAAATGTGTTTTCTCCAGTGGTGAACAGTACTTTTGAGTTGGATCCAGGGAGGTGGATTGTTGTGTGTGGTATTTTGTGGTTTGGTGTGTTTAGGGTGGCAAGAGAAGTGATGGAGCGAAAAGAAAGTTTTTTTGATGGCTTTCTTGTGGTGTGTTGTAAGCATAAGTGGATGGATTGCTCGTTAAAGAGAGAGTTTCCTGAGTGCTGCAGAGTGTAAAATTGGTGTGTCGTATTTGGTGTGTCAGTGGGGCCGTTTGGTATTGAGATGGTCCTGTTGCCGTGTTGTGGATGTGGAGTGGTGTTGTGGAGTGCAGTGGTGTGTGGCAATGTGCAGAAGAGTGCAGTGGTGTGCAGCGGTGTGCAGAGGTGGCAGTGTGCAAAATGTGTTGTGCAGTGTTGGTGTGTTGTGCAGTGCAGCCAAAGTGCGGTGATGTGTTTGTGCTCAGAGGGTTGGAGATTGTTCTTTGCCTTCTGTACAGCGTTCCTGGTGATATGCATCACTAGTGGCTTGCACTTACCGTGATTTGTTGTGGACGAATCACAGCGTTGGGTTGGAGGTGTAAAGTTGCCATCTCTTGCTTGCTGACTTGACCGTAATTACCTAATGACTATAATTAGAGCTAATTATGGTGTTCGACTCGAACGATGAAAAGAAACATTGGCCAACTTTGGAATGCCGGGTTTTTGGTTATTGTTCCACGTGAGAGACACGTCCGTTCCTTTTACGGAAAGTGTTTCCATATTTTGTAGCGAGAACTGGCCCTTATATTGAAGATGGTTTGGCGCGAAGAGAGGTCTTTCCCAACAAGAACGCAACAAGGACAGGACTCTATGCACGAACTGTCTTGTTGGACAATTTCTCGATTCATGTGCGGATTGTTAAATGTTTATTTTTTGTAAATTGCGTTATGTCTAAGGAAGAAGTAAAGAAGTTTGAATTTAACAAGTCTGCAGTGAATCCTTGAAATTACACAAATATGCCCTCTCCCCCACAATTACTTTAACCCCCAATCCCCACACTCCTGCCCCCTCTCGGATTCGCATACGTGTCCCCCCATACACGCTTGCCCGCCTACCCCTCCCCGAAAACGACGCCCTGTGACATTCTCCCTTTGGTGCAGCCCCGGCAAAGTCGCTGGCATGTGTTTGACTGAAGGCTAAAAAAAAAAACCCTATCACCGAGAAATCCAGCATTCAGTAAGCAAGTAATCCCATGTTTAAGTTAATCCTTCGAAACAATTCACTTCTGTAGCGCGCATTGCCCGCCACACACACTTGCCCTGGCACCTCACCCGCACCCCCCCGAAAACTAACCGCGACATTTCCCGTTTGGTACAGCCCCGGAAAGTCGCGTGCGTATGTTTGACTGAAGGCTAAAAAAAAGCCCTGAGAAATCCAGCATTCAGTAAGCAAGTAACCCTACGTTTAAGTTAATCCTTTGAAACAATTCACCTCGGCACCGTGCATTGCGAAATTGTTGCCGCCCTCTTAAAAACAATTCACCTCCTTTCTGGAAGTGAACATTTAGGAAATAAATGCGCCTTTCCATCGTATCAGGTTGCCAATTTCGAGGCCCATCTCGAAATTAAAAACCAATCGTCGTTTGGTTGTCTGGTTTAGTAGACACGGGTTATTATTATTTTTTTTTAGCTCCAACGCCGACAATGGCACAGGCCACGCGACTTTGTTGGCCGCTTTGGCACCACAACAATACCAAAAAACGAACCCAAAAACGGTGCGGCAGGTCTGGTAAGTGGCGCCAACTCTTCGAAGACTTTGGAAAAAGTGTCATAACCCGAACTTGTAGTCCAAGGCCGTCAATAGACGGCGACATAGCAGGTTTGGTAAGTAGCGCCATCTGTTCGAAGACGTTGGAAAAGTGTCCCAACCCGAATTTGAAGGCGAATCCCGTCAACAGATGGATATTAAGTAGACTTGTATTACTGGAACCTATGTCGCTTTTTTTATTATTCATTTAATAATAAGAGCGCAAAATCGGAGCATTGATTTTGATAGCTTCTAGCGTACTACCATGAATTGTGACCTCCGTTCTTCAACTGTCGCTTTACCTGTCCTAACCACTGTTACCCACTATGAGCCGTGGGCTCATGATTTTTCAGCATAAGCAGTTGTTGTATTTATTTAAATTCTTGTTGACTTTGACTTTTTCTTGTTATTTGGACACGTTTATACAATGGTCTCTACAGACTAAACCATTTGTGGGGTACTTGATTGTACGACGGAATGGGGTGGCCGGTGACCTGGCCGCCTGCTCCGTATTATATATATATGTGGATGACATAGAATCAATTGAATTTGTTCAACAAGCCGACCAACAGTGCTTCGACCGCTTGTTGCATCCTTGCGGGAATGATCAATTCTGGCACCAAATGTTCATTACGTAGTCCGTTTCGCGCCAAAAAATTGCTACAGTAGACCATGATCGTAAGTCCTTTATAGTAAATGTTGCCTTTCCGAGTTGTAAATAGTTGGCCAAATTGTGACAAACGCTGTTCCTTCAAACATGCTAATGATGGACTAATTACGGATAATTGGTTAATTGCACCACTAGGGTTAGAATGGAACGAGGCGTCCTTTACAACATTACTCATATTGTCCGCTTATAAACAAAAAAAAGTGCTTACCATTCCGTTATTTCCTGTTTTATTTTTCAACAGCATAATAAAAAATTTCTAAACAGCTCTCTATCCACAACTGTCGGTACCACAGCAAGCCAGTCTCCGCCACGTATTTAACATACTCATAAAAAAGAACGATATCAGTTTGCCGAAAAACAGTGACCTATGTAACAAAAATAGGTTACATGCAGCCATTACCCAATACTTGTAGAACGAACAAAGACTTATTCCCGTTACAAGTTTTCAGCTCACGCCATTTCATTCAAGCCATTGCATTCGCGTAACTAATTTACTGCAACTACGAAAGGGTTGGAGAAAAATGGAAAAAAAGGAGCTTTGTAATGCAGCTAAAGAACTAGCACACAGAGTGTGTGTAACTTGTCTCATTAAAAGAAAATTGTTGAAAATATATAAAAATTATTTTCGTTATGGTTCTTGGGGGCCTAAAATCGCTGGCCCTTAGGCCCAGTCCTCGTAGCCTCGTTGTTAATCTGGCTGTGGTTGTATGGCTATTTCTGTCAACCATTTAATCAGCCAAGTACAATTGTATGCGTCCCATCTGTGTAGCCCAGCATACACCTCGGTTCTATTTTGTTAGTTCTCAGAACCCGACGTATTGATTAGTATCAGTTAGACATGGCGTTCGGCAACACTGCGGTAAGACTTTCGCTGTTTACCCGAGTGGCGAAGCCACGAGGGCAATAAAGCGAAAGTCTTACCGCATTGTTGCCGAACGCCATCGTGTAACCATCGAACGCCATCGATGTAACATCGTGTAACGACGAGTTGAATCTTTAGTGAATGAGCCGTTATTGTAATCAAGAGACAAGTGTTATCACATTGTTGCCGAACCATCTTCGAACATATTTGGACAACAACGATTTGCTTTGTTAGTAACCGTGCCATTGTTGTGATAGTATAACTAGCCATTGTTGGCTGGAATGTCTTTACTCCAACGCCGTTTTAAAACGCAATAAATGCCTTATTTGTGTATTTTAATCAATTTTAACTCTTTCCTTCAGGTCTTTCTTGTACTGAAATTCAACACGAGAATTTTCAGAAAATGGCCAGGCGGAGGCGAGGGGCGGCTAACAATGCCATAACGTGCCATAACGTGGCATACAATGGTGCGAGGCGCACAAGAACGGATTAGACCTCACTCGAACAAGATGCAACGATTCCTGGGCGCGGGGAAAGTGTAACCTTGTCGTTGTATTGGTTGGGTCGTTGGTTTGTTGGGCCCAATAAACATTATTGAATTGAATGAACTCGTTGTGGAGAACCAAAATAAAATGGTCTTGGTTTTCGCTTAAGTCTTCAAGTGTTAATCTATCGGGTGCGAATACTTAAATTTTGAGACCTTTCGGCCTCAAAATTGGGCGGCCGACATGATTGAATGACTTATTTAGTTCTTCAATGCGGCCTTCAGGTAGCCATTTGAATTATTTCCGCGATTGTTTGCCACGATACTGTATTTACTGTATTTTATTAGAGTTTAAAAGGCCTAGAAGCCATACACTCTCTCTTAAAACTAGGCCACCATACTGCATCTGCCTGCAACAATGAGGAGTCAACTACCCATCGAGATGACGCATGCTAGATCTAAACACACGCTAGTGTGTTGCCATCAAATAATAAACTGGGACTAAGTTTTGACGGAACATAAATACCCATTTCTAATTTTCCGTTTTTTCGCAAACAGAATTGAGTGGACATTGGGCGTACCGTACACACGCTAGATCAGTCTGTAGCAATTACAACAAAAAGGAAACGAAAAATCCAACAAATTAACTGAACAAAAAAACTGCTTTGCCGTTTAGAAAAAAAAAAGCATTAGAGCTCTTATCCCCATACTCACAGCTGTGAAGGTACACGAATGACAACGGATTAAAGTTCACTCTAACGCAACGAACTATAATTTAATTGAACTCCAATTCAAGGGAACAAGGATTGTGACATGCCAGCCTACATTCACACGCGTATATGTCATCACTAATCAAACAAAAAAAATGATGGGATATTTCACACACAAAATACAGCATAAACACGCAAATGAAACTGAATGAAAACCTAAACCCACAAACACATACAGAAGAGACGCCACAAAAACCAAACGCCTACAAAATTGAAAGATAAAAAATAGAGAAAATGAATACGTAATTACTCACACGAACTAGAACTAAAACAGTAACCATCGAACACAAACACAGGCAAGAAAAAATACCTTAACTACGAGTCTGCTTGTTTTACATATTACGGTATAAATGCACCCAAAATACACATGTAGCTATTGCGTAAAAACAGTCCTTTTTACCTGGAATTGCAGTTCAAAGTATAATTCGTTGCGTTCGAGTGAACTCTAATCCGGTTTATTCGTTTACCTTCAGAGCTGTGAGTATGGGGATACGAGCCCTATAACTTTTTTTCTAAACGGCAAAGCTGTTTTTTGTTCAGTTAAATAAATGTATTATTTTGGAAACATTGATAACGTAAATATTGATAGCGGTGGTAGATTTACTAACGTAAGAACCAAAAGCCTTCGTCTTCTTACTTACGTAAGTACAAGTTCGTTTTCTATGCCTAGAATTTTTTTTCTTATTAAAAAAATTAATTGTTGTTAATTTAAAATGTAAAATAGTTTAATAATTCTTAAAAACAATTTAGATACGTATCCCAAAAACATGGACAGCGATTGTATGTCTACTACTTAAGTAAGAACCAAAGACCTTAGTTTTCTTACTTAGAAAACGTTTTCTTTCTAAGAAACCCACGCCTAGCCGTGGTTCTTACTAGTGGTAAGACAACGGTTTCATTGTTGCAGCTGTGTGTCTTCATGATATAAATTCACTGCTGCAACAACGATCCAACAATGAAAAAGTTGTACACATAGGGTTAAATGGGGACACGTTTGCGAAGTTTCAGGTAAAATTGTTGTACCGTCACAAGATGAACTACTGCGAATTTACCAAGAATGTTTTCATTTATCAAGAACGAAACTTAGAGATTCGAATTCGATCATAACCCACCCTAGTTTTAATGATAGAGCTTAAAATCATCAGTCATTATCATCAGTAAAGACAAAAAAATATTCGGTCTTGTCAACAGTTTAAAGGCACGCCATCTTAATGCATATATAGTCGATTCTCGTGTGACGAAAGATATTCACAGTCCTTCGGTCATTATTCGATGGAAGCTAAGCGATTTCCTCCAAATAAAAGAGAATTCTTGCAAAGCTGAACGTATTGGCTACAAGGTAAACGAACCTCTTGATTTGGTCAAACGCAACAGAATATTGAATCTTGACCCCTTCTTCTTCGTCTACTCTTGGTATCAGTTAGAAAATTAGAAAACAAAATCCAACTCGTTTGACGCTTAAGTAAGGTTTAACTGATCCGAAGTCAAAACAGTAAATGAACACAAGTAAACTTTCCTGTAAGGTTTCAGATACTGCAGCGTTGCTGTACTGTTTAGTCCTCGTGAAACCTTACTGCTGTATTCAAATGTTTGAACCATTAGATAGATCAGTTAATGATTGGTGCATTCTAATTGGTTAAACGACATCACTGGAATATGTTTAAAACTAATCGTCTTAGATCCGTATTCCGAACGCTGACTCAGTATTTGGCCCAAAGTACGACTCCAGTGAGCACGGATTGAAGTTAAGTACGGATTTCATATTCCCAACGACGACTCGTACTTGACTTGAGCAAGAGATACCACTCGTAAGTTACTCAGAAATTTCATATAAGCTTCCGTAGGAAAACATATAACGCGCACATTCTCGACAAAATACGGTGCTAACTCCATGTAAACACGCATACAAGTTGGGAATCAAGAACAGTAAACCATTTGTAAAATCATTGGTGTTAGCGCTATCAAGACACACGCTAGTGTGTAGCCCGCCAAGATAAAACGATAACATCCAGATAAAAGGTATATATGAGCATGGCGACCACTAGACACGTTGTGTCTTTACAGCAAAGGTAGTTTGGCTGTTTTCAGCCATCTGAGGATAAATAACTATGCGACAGAAAAGGCTGAAACTTGTTTAATCGGGAGACTTTGGTCGCCTGAAAACATAAAACTCACTATTAAGGACACTGCTTACCGTTTTCTTGTTGAAAAAACGACTGAATAACGTTGATATTTGCCTAATTACTAGCTACTGGCTAACTTTTTTTTGTATCACGTAAACAAATTCTTCCATGCAGTGAAAAAACTGGTTATTCGCTCATTTTAAAGATATTGCTCTGTAGAAGTGCCCTTTTCATATGGACCTTTCTGATTGGTCAAGTGGTTATGGGGTTAGGGAGCTCCAAACGACCAAAGTGATTGTTTTACATTGTTTTAAAAAATTGTTATTAAGCAACAATGCCTTACTGGACATTAAATAAATCCGTGCGTTTGCAGTATTGGTGTTTCCATCTCATAATTACTAAGAAAAAAATGGATTTCAGCAATTTGGACCAAAAATATCTGATCTCTCCCCCAAAATAAAACTTGTTGAGGATTCCCGCCAAGATTTTCGGCCGTGGGAAGTCCTGATATCAAACGCCAAGCTCTTTCGCCAAGCTAATCCCACCTACTAAGACTTCAAATGTTAAATGAAATAATTGAAAATTGAGCAGTAATTGAAAATTGCGCAGTAAGCAATTTTCATACATTTCATTTAACCTTCGAACTATTACTCGGTGGGATTAGCTTGGCAAAAGAGCTTGGCGTTTGATATCACGACTTCCCACGGCCGAAAATCTTG
>JAHWFP010205822.1:800-15201 GCA_023313725.1 Lithobius niger | reverse complement strand
TTGGGTGTACCAGCGCTCGCCCATTTCGGCCGAGACGCTAACACGTAGCCTCCCGTTTCTAAAAACAGATTTGTTTACGTTCGGAATACTCTTTGGCGTAGTGTCACACGTACTATCCTAAAATGTAAGACAAATTGTCGGTTCGTTATTCCCTTCTAATAACGGAATTCTGAATTTCCATTCTTTTTGGGTTTTATCAGAAATTCCGATTGAAGAGCCAGATGACATTTCCACATTATTTTTAAAGAATGGATCATTGATATGCCGACATTGAACATTACGCTTTTGGCCTAGAACTGACAAAATAACAGGTTTACTGGTATCAACATTATTAAGTTCTGAATGAAATGTTGAAGAATCTATGCCGACCTCGAACAGTGTCACAATGACTGAATCGCACTTTAATTTATACTTTTCGTTCACTATTTTTAACATCCCATGAAAGTCATCTGTCATTTCAATGTTATTTTCTACGGAACAAGAAACATATTTTGTAGGAACATTGCCGAAATATGAAGCTAGACGGGGTAATGCCAAAGTTCTATCAGGTAGTGATAAACGTTGTTGTTGCCAATCGACATTTGAATAAAGATTATTAAACAAATCGTTAGCCTAATTAGGCTCAAACAATTGAACTTTGTTAAAATTTATGGATTTGTAGTTAATATCTTCTACTGAGGGACCAACAGGATTTTGAGTGTGCACCGCGCTAATCGGAATCGTATTTTTCGCTTCCGCTGCTTCTTGTGCTTCACCCTGTAGGCCTAGACACCCGTTTTCGTCTAGGCTATGAGCCCGTTTTTTGAAACTTCATCATTTTGACAGTTTTCTCCTCCCTGGTTTGCCACTACAGCACTTTGTGCGGCCCTATTTTGGCCTCCCAACTGTTTAACCTGGCTACGGCCCTGCTGTTGATTGTAATTATGCTGGTGGTTATCTTAATTGTTACGATTCTGGCCACCACCACTATTACCATCTCCAGCATTGCCATAATTTTGCCCATTTCTGTTGTTACCTCCATTAAAATGCTGAGGATCCCTATATTCTCCTCCCGAATACGAGTTACCTCGGCCACCCCTGTACTTACCACGGCCACGAAAACCTCCGCGTCCACCTCTGTCATTGGAAAAATTTCCCCTTCCCTGATACCCGGAATTTACCCTTCGCTCATTTTTCTCCCGTACCATCTGTATATTCTGATCTTTTGTTCTACATTCTTTTCTCAAATGTCCCCGGCCTAAACAGCGATAACAAACTCTATTTTCGGGCCCCCTAGTCTAAATCGCGCTTACTTTTACTTCCCCTTTTAATGAACTTATTTTATTTACCGACTTTTCTAATTTCTCTATTTTGTCTGCCATGGTTCCCAGAGCCAAATTATTAATGCCAATCTCGTTAGCTTTACTAGAATTACTTGTTACAGCTGGTGACGTTGAGGTTTTCGCTGCCCATTTCCCTATACGTCCATTCATTACTGAGCGTTTGCGCATGGCCTCGTTATACATATCCCTAAATGTTTTAGGATCTTTAGACAACACATACCCCTCGATTTCGGGCGGTATAGTGTGGAGAAAAGCGTTTCGGAAAGCCTCATCCTTACATTCTTGTTTCCTATTACGCTCAACTTCGCTATCTCCAGGCTTTACCCTCCAAAGTGCCGAAGCCATAGATTCTAGTCTTGTAGAAAATAACTCAATAGTTTCCCCTTCTTCCATAGCTGTCGTATAAAACATACTCGTAGTAATGCTTTTCCCTGCGGACCCGATACGGTCAACCAAAACCTCTTTAAATTTGTCCCAGTTATCAAGACGTGCAATTTGCGGGTTCATTGCCAAAAATTTTGCTACTTGACCCGTGCACTTACTACAGGCTACTGAAATTATTTCCCTATCCTTAATACTTGGATCCAGAGCCCTTAAATTTTCACACATCAAGGAAAAAGTGAAAACATCAAGATCTTCTTCTCCCGAGAAAGTTGCGATAGCCTTTTTGGCTTGTCTAACCTCCTCCCATAACCTCGACTTCTCAGATTTATCCCCGGAACGCTGTTCCCTGAATGATTCAGGTAGATCCCTGACTACCTCCATCTGACTTTCACTGCTGGCCCTAACAAGCTGGTATAGTTTGTGATAAAATATTTTGGATCAAATTCCCCGTAGCTCCCTCATTAGCCTGCTGAGACACTGTATTTTCTATTAATTTCCTGATTTCATCTGCATTTAATCCTGCGGTTTCCGGAATGGATGTTGATTTTGTTCCTAACTTATTATTCCTATAATCCCTTGTAATCCTTTCTTGTCGAGATGAACGAGTTTTCCGTCTACCCCTTGTTCCATCATTACCTATTTCGCTACGAACCGGCGAACGTGAGCGTTCCCGATCCAAAATAGGTGAAGGGTTGCTATCTCGACCATGATCATCATCAGAATAGTTCGAATCCGATTCTATAATCGCTCCGCGCGTAGAACGCTTTGGAGTACTAGTTGTTACTTGACTAATATTAACAAAATCATCTCGATTTAAAGGACGCCTAATAGTTCTTCCTTTAGAAGAACGCTTAACCGCTACCTTGGCACCACGGTAGTTAAATTTCACTATAATAAAAATTTAGATCCAGCAATGCAAAGAACTTCGGTGCTACTCCACTCGTTACGCTTTTAATCAACTGTCGCTATTAATTTATCCGCTACTACTAACCATGCTAGTCCAAATTCACAATCAACACGAAAGTGTGTTTTTCCTTCTTTTTAAAAAAAATAATCTCAGCTTAATCCAAAACTTATCCAAATTAACATTGACCAATTTAACCAACTATTTAAAACTTAACTCTTACACGCAAATATTCACGCAACTCCCAATAATCATGCCAACAGCTAGCTACCGCTGTTAAAACAGTTTTAATGTGACACTTGCAACAAATATCAATAATCCCTTTTTACAGCGTAGCAATTCAACAATATCCAAAAAAAATACTTAATTAAGTCACAAAATCACGCACAAAGGTCCGGAACCCATAATCAATTCAAAAGAGTAATGATACCATACTGCGAGTTATCAACCCGTAAAAAAAAATCCACCAGTCCAATAATCAACCTGAACACCAATCAATTAATCCTAAAGCACTTTCGTTACTTCCCTATATGAATATTACACAACAAAAAAAAAATCAAACCTCTACCACAATGTTGACTTCAAGCAATAAGCAAATCCAAATATCTCACTAAAGCCAATTTCATTGCCAAATCACAAATTATCAAGATTACAAGAACAAACCACCAAAATTCCATACTCAAATTTAATTTCCGAATTTATTTTATGAATTTATCCGAGCCAAAAAAAAATTTCCTTTTTCAAATATCCTTAATTTAGGCGTGAATTACTCCTGACTCCACTGTTACGGGTTTTATTCTGGTTAAACCCACTTAAATTGTCAAGATGGATGTATACACTTTGAAATGGAAAGCACTAGAACTATATAAAGACCAAAGACACCAAATGATTAATAATCCGTTTATTTCAGCTAAGCATAGTCCGCAATCTCAACCCAGAACTGGTCAATTACATTAATTTAAACTAGACCCTTTTAGCAAGATTGCCTATGCTCTAAATACAATAAGGCTGAAGTCAACACACATTCATATTGCTAATCATCAATTATTACTCCTAATAATTGCTGCTTAATACAACAATAAGTAAACACTATACTTGATTATGCTTTGCTAAGGTAATATACTGTTAGCATTCAACTACAATTCTATGATACTACAATATCAACTTAGCTGCGATCCATATAGCCTACGCGGCGTCGTCCGTCAGATTTCCGGCACTACCACAACGCTGGCGCACTTTTACGAGCCAAGACAGGAGGAGCAGATCGTAACACACAAAGCCGATGATCTCACACTGGTAACAACATCCTTTTACTTAAGCCCTTTCCCTTTTTATAACTTCTGTTTACATTCCATCAGTTAATAGACCCATTACTTACTTTCTCCTATCTGTCTTGTCTCTCGCCCGTAATTACCCATCCACTTATAATAATTATACCTATTAGGATCACCTGTCAACTCTGCCCTACTTTCCTAGGTTGCTAGCTCATATATGTCACTCACTCTGCGCATCCTGTAATTATCTAAAGTGGTTTGCTGGTGAACGGTACAAAGGATTACCCTCCTATTATCCGTGTTGACCTCAATCTTAATTGCTTAACCTTGCACTGGCGCCGATGTTCTGAACCTGGCTTCTCTTGCCATTTTTGTCTCTCTGTTTTCAGTTTATCCTTTTAATAATTATTGTGCTATTCATGCATTGCTTTGATTTATAATAGTCATTATGAACAGTTTGCATAATAAATGCCGCTTGATATCTTTATATAATATTTTATATGAATATTAATTTATGCTAATATAATACCAGTCCATTTTGCATTCATCTATCAGTTATGTACTACGGCCTACAATCTGATTAAAATTACCTTAAAACTAAAAATACGTGATCAATCCGTACTATATTTATCGTATGCATTCTCCTCCAAGTACAACTTACAAAAATAGTATCATAGTTGAGGTATTCATACACAGTAAAGTATTGAAAAAACGAAAGAGCCTACATCCTACAGATATTTTTCCTTATTTCTACTGCAAAGGGATAATAACGGAAGCCTTCCTACCAAACTACAGTTTGTATCATACCAAAACATACTAGTACTACTCACAAATATACTTACTTTAGGATGGTGGTATTCTTAGTTAACATATTACCCAATAAACTCAATACCGTTCAAGTTTATTTATTTATTTTGCTGTTTTGGGTAGATTAATACAAGCCTCTTTCCCAATCCAAATGTACTGAACCCTTGAATCGTACTACAAGAATCTGCATCATTAAAAGCGTATGATGTGCGTGCGTGTACCTCTACGCCTCTTGAACCAGGGCACCCAGAAAACTGGGAGTAGGAACGACCAACTGTAAGATAATTGAATTCCGTTAGACCTATTAATGTGCTGTAACTTGATTTTATGACTCAATATACGTGGATATAATACCGATTTCACACGTAATAAATAAAGTGTGCAGTGCCGCTCCGAACCGTGCAGTTTGATTTCACACGTAATAAATAAAGTGAACGTGGCCGTGATTTTGCTCTCCAGCTTGGCCACATTTCAAAACGTGGCCGGCGCGGTTCGGTACTGGACGGAGCGCAGTGGTTCGCTTTAATTATTACGTCTGAAATCTGATGCGTGCCGTGCCGCGCTGCGTGGAAGAGACGAAACGATCTGCGACCCCATAATGCAACGCGCTGTTCGCCCCCAAAACAAACTGACGATCTAATCAAAGCAGACTACGACTAATAAACATAGGTTTAAACTTGAAGTTTTTGACTAACAAATTAAAAAAGCCTCTACAAACGTTTAGGCCTAAAGTCAGAATTTTTGTGGATGGAGAATAGGCCACAAAACCAAACGGAGACGACGTGCAAAAAGTGCTACACCGAACACATATTACTTAAATATTATCGCGACAAAACATGCGAAAATTGATGCTTGCGAAAAGAAGTTAATGAGGTAACATAACGGTATCTTGAATCTGACACAACCCTTTGAATGCAAACTTGTTTCAACAGAATTATTAGTATCGCTCAGGTGGCCTGGTGCTGAGAAAAGATTTTATAAATCTTTTAAAAACAGCAAATGGAAAAAAAAAGCAGCCGGTTAAAAAAATGGGTTACGGAAAAAAAAAGGGAAAAAAAGATGAAAAAAGCAAAGCGGTATAGGCAGGTCGTTCCCTGGTGACATTTTTTTGCCAAGGCAACTAACCTGACCTAACCTAACAACAAGAGAAAAACAAAACAAAAACGATAGCACAATTTATTTTTTCCTTGGACATTTTAGTCAGGTTTTTTTTTCCACACACGGGTAACTTTAGTCGCAGGTCACTTGCGTATTTAAGGGTAAAAAAAATCAGAATAGAACAATGGAAATAGCCCTATCTGAAGCGTAATTTAATTATCTTTCATTTGGCACTACTCTCCTCTTTTTAGGGGCCTAACTTCTGGAGGAATGGAAGGGCACACAGATAAACAAACCAATAAATAAACAAACCCAACATTTTAATAGTGTAGATTCCTCGTATATCTATTTTTTTCCCTTCCGACGTATGGTTCTCTATTTTTTTACTTGTTGCCTATATTGTAGCCAAAAAACGTTTTCCGCTACAAAAACAATTGAGGTAACTCTTGGTAAAAAAAAGTTTAAACCGTTTTTATAAACTTAAAATGCCAAAGTTTGCCTTAAATTATTTTACCAGGTAGCTAACCTAACCTATAATCTAACAACAAAAGGGAAAAAAAAGACGAAAAAACGACAGTTATCTTTATTTCTTCCTTAAACATTTTTCCAAGTTTTTTTCCCCGCACACGGGTGATGTGGCCAAACGAACAGTGCCGCTCAACATTTGCCGAAGTTTCACTTCGGTCTACTTTAATTTCCGTTTACGTAGTTGGGTTCCAAGCTTGACCGTCAGAGGGCAGTCGAAAAACGTGGCCGTCCACGTTTCGGCATTTATTACGTGTGAAATCAAGTCGCGCTCGGAACGTGGCCGTGGTGCAGAGCGGCTTGGAGCGGCATGGTACGGCACGGCCACAACACGCGACGAATTATTACGTGTGAAATCGATAACTGCAAAACTAGCGTGAAAGTTTTATTTGACAATCATGAATTTGTTCATGACGTGATAGTTTGTTCATGCAAAGTTTATTACACCTGAACAAACTTTTCCTGATAAAACTATGACGTCATGAGCAGTCACGAAACACAGGGTTGCTTAGGAATGTGATGGACGAACTGTGATCAATAATTACAATTAGTTTCGTCGAAATAATCAGTACATCGATGTTGTGATGCTCTTGGAATCAAACAAATAACAGGAAGCATGGATGGACGCCAATTGAGTGAGTAAAGCAAACGATATGGCCAGTAGAGTTTAAGAAAATACAAATTTTGCAGTATGAGGTAGGCAAATTTTGGGGGATGGGGGTCGCACGACCCTCCCTCCTCTACCCCAGGTCAAGGAGAATTTGATACCATAACAAAAGCGTCCCCATGGTGTCGAATTTGAGGACAAAATATTCCCAAAGTCCCCTGAACAAAAAAATGAAGTTAGAGCATGTTTCCACGAAATGTGGAAGCGTTTCTCCAGAAATACTTTGACCCCCTGCTGACCCCCTGTATACCACGGATAATGCACCCATGCAAAAAAAAAAAAAAAAACATCCGGACGCAAAAAAAAATCGACTTAGAACGAACAGGGAATTCCCGATGGCTTCCTGGAAACCGGAGAGAAATGAACTAAAGCATATTATCTGAATGGAGACAGTTGTCTCTGAGCTAAACCTGTATGGCTTAGGCCCTGAGGCGTAAACAATAGGGTGTAAGGAGGGCATTTTTGTAATTTTTTGGCCTGAACAAAATAACGGCTTCCCCGTTTAGAAAAAAAAATATATATTAGAGCTCGTATCCCCATCAGACTCGCAGCTATAAATGTACACACATAAATATTGGATTAGAATTCGCTCCAACGAAACGAACTACATTTTGAACTCCAATTCCAGGGAACAAGGATTGATTTTATTCACAGGTAATGCCAGAAAGTGTAGGTTTGAAATGTTTGTATTCGTCTTTTTATTTTGTGAGAGTGATTATGTGTTATTTTATGCGTGAATTTTAAATTGTTTAATTTGGTAGGCATTTTGATGCTTACAGCGTTTGTTTTGTGTTTGTGACGTAAAATTGTAGTTCTTGTGCGTTTAAATGTTAGTAATTTGTGTGTGTATTTTTAATGTGCAAAATATACAACCGTTTTATTTGTTTGCTTAGAGATGTGTATGGAGGCTGGTATGTCACAATCCTTGCTCCCTGGAATTGGAGTTCAAAGTACAATTCGTTTCGTTAACTCTAATCCGTTTTTTATTTGTGTACTTTCACAGCTGTGAGTTCCATGGAGATACGAGCTCTAATGCTAACAGGAAGCCCTTATTTTTTTGTTCAGTTTATTTGTTGACTTTTTTCGGTTTGTATTTATTGTCATTGGTACTGTTAGGATTATCCATTCTTCGTCCAATTTTGTTTTAAAAAAAAAGGAGCGTTAGAAATAAATATTTATGTACTACATGTTCCATCCATGGAAACAGTAAGCAATTTTCATATATTTCATTTAACCTTGGAATTATTACACGGTGGGATTAACTCGGCGAAAGAGCTTGGCGTTTGATATCACGACTTCAAACAGCCGAATAGTTTGGTGGGAATCCTTAAATAGTTTTGTTTTGGGGAGAATTCATCATAACTTTTTGGTCTGTATTGACAATCAATTCTTGGTATTGATAAACTCATTTTGTTTCTTAGCAATTGCGAGATGAACATCCCCCGCCCCCCCCCGCTATTTTTTTGTGCGTGGCTTTAGTAGGCTTCCGTTAGTAGTTATTGCTGAGAAGTCTACCGAAATAGAACTAGCGTTGTTTAGTTGCTGCTTGCTTTTGCTTGCTGCTTTTTTTTTCGGGAGCCGAAAAAAAAAGCTGCAAGCAAAAGCAAGCAGCCTTTACAGCTAAGACAGTTTGGCTGTTTTCAAGGCATCTATGAAAAAATAGCAATGCAGCAGAAAATCCTGCAACTCTGGTCTGTTATGCTTTACTATTCCAGCAATACTGAAATATAAGCCATAATATGTCAGGATGTATTTGTTACACTGTGTCAATAAATGTATAATAAATCACACAACAACCATAGACAGCTAACCTCCTTCTTTACTGTTTAGAATAATCACTACAACAAATAGTTCAAAAGGTCTGCACTTAATCACACAACCAACTACTTGTTGAGTATTTAACTTTAGCACCGATAAAAGGTTGACACCTAAACCTAGAGTTCCCTCACTCTAAACTTAACTCAATCGACACCTACGTTATTTAAATAATGGCCAGACGGTATTAAATTCAAATTCGATCCTATTAAATTAATATTCACGTTGATTCCTGCTTGCTCAAATAAAAGCAATCAATAACACTTCGATTATACTCATCTGCTACAAGTCCGGCTCGCGTCTTGCAGAGAAGCCAAGTCGCTCGCCACCCAACAACCTTGAACACAGCTGATCGGACCAACGGAAGGAGAACCTTACTCGCTCGAAGACGCCGCACAAGAGAGAGATCGTCTCGTCTCTTTTCGTGTCCTTTGCTCTGTTCTGATTCCCCGAATTCGTGTTTCGAAATACAACCATCCAAATATGTCTTGAGTTCTCTAGAACTCTTCCCGTTTAGGCAAGTTAATTGTTCGTTCTAGTAATTTGACTAACTGAATGCTGATACTGCAAACTGAAGCTAAACTGCTGCTTCTTATGAATTTTCCTTATATGTCAATGCTTCTGATACTTTAGAGTGTGTCAACCATTTACCTGAATGCTTTCAACCTTCCTTATTTAAAAATTGCAATACTTTCTTTCACTCCACGTTTTGTTATGCTTTTAATATTTAAGCAATATTTATGCCCATAATTATTTCCATCTATTAAATCATTCCATATGTTTTTAAATGTCAATAATTAATAACTGCCTTAAATATGACTCTATTAATAACTTAATTAATATCATAATTAATATAATAATTTATTAATTTATGTACTCATTTCCATAACAATATCCCCGACCCACAAAAATCAAATTTCAGTATTCCCTAACGGAATTCTGAAGTTTATTCTAATCTTTTTAAGATTTGAATCCAAGTCACCCCACACACAATAGTTACAAAGACCACCCCGAAGCAAGCCCTTCGAGTTAATTTTCCTAATTGGCTCGGATGCCGGGAAAACCTCTACCGAGAATCGTAGTAAAAGCCTCAACATCAGTGGCCCGTGCTTAAAATTATGCGATTTTGTGACTTTTAATCCTAAACACTTTAATTTTCCCAATTAAAATTTCTGATGTTACTTATTTAAAATTTTCAAGTTTCTCCTACAGTAATTAATTTCCCTGAAAGACTGTCTTGCAATTCATTTTGATCCATTTTAGTTATATTCACATTGCTTTCATAATTTCATGCTCATGCAAATTATATAAATCAAGATTGTCTCTTTACAATTTTCAGCAACTCCCTGCCAATCTACAAAATTTAATAACATTCCATTAGATTCATCCATTCATTCTTCACATATTACAACCGCTTCCAGACGTCTCATTTCTTCACAACTTTCTAAATTAAAACTGTGTTACATCCTTTTCAAAATTTTTCATTTTCATTCCAACTACTTAATAAATCATGCAATATAATTTTCCTCATTTCGAGTAATAATCAATTCTATTTTCCAACAATTTCCCAAACAAATTCATTCTTGAACAACATCAATTTTAAGATCATGTACAGCTCATGGCTTAAAATTTCACAATTTCTCATCAAATTGAACTTTATTAAATTTCATTCATTCATATAGTTTATTAAAATTACCAAATTTATCCATTCACACACACATATCAAATCACACATCTGTAGTACTCAATTTCCGGAATCTTCGCTCCAGCTATTAAGAACTTGTCTTGTTTCTGGTAACGTTTTCAAATTGCTATCCCCGACCAATTTGAAGATACCACCACGTATTTTTACCACGTGAACCAATTTTATGCTGAAAACAAACAAAACAACCATGTGATTTCCATATAAAATCCACATGTTGTCCTTGAATTTTCGTTTTTGTGCCATTTTTCATAAATGTCCTGATTTTATTTCCAAATCAAATTCATTTTATTTTTGAATCTCTTTCAACCGTAATCTCACGTGAATCGTGCTCTTTTAAGACGTCTTATTTCCAGACAGTTTTCCAAATTTCTGTTCCACATTCTAATTATCGGCCATGAGGATCTTTCTCACCCCCTGCCTTTGGCAGTGATGCACGTCACAAATCCACTTTACACAATTACAACTGAGTTTAGTCAGTTCTCCATCGTCACCAATATCCTTCCATTTTAATTTTGGAATATTCGTCATATTTGAATCTGCGTACTACAACAATTTGCTTTCTCGTGAATGACCGTGATTGCTTAAAATCTTCCAATCCATTAATTTCTTGCATGATTCTCACGACAAGCATTTTGTATGTTTGGCACAACCCCGAAAATTCAGGATAACGTAATGCACTTTATCAATTTTCAAATTAAAGAAATGTTAGTATGTGTTCCTTTCCCAGGGTGCCCTATATGCCGCCTTAGACCTTCTCACGGCCTGTCCCCCGTCCTTTATGCAAGGGCAGTGAACGACGGTCCTACGATGCAAGTCGCCAACCCGACTCTTGATGAACAATTTTGTATGAGCATCAAAAGCGGCAACTTCCTAAATCAATCGCACATTCCTGTCAAAACTGTTCGATTTCCGATTAGTCTCGCAAATCGAACTGCGATTCTATACCTCACATCACCAACCCTCCTAACTCTATATCACACTGTATTACAGAGAAGGAGAGTAACATGCATTTGAAAACAGAAAGTTCATGTCCCCAACTAAGTTCATGCAATTATTTTCCCATTTTAATTTCCTCATGCCTACTTGTAAAGTGTATTAATCTTTTAATTGCGTACGTTAATCAGACAATCCCGTGCTCGTATCCCAAAGGACCCTGCCCTAGTTTCTCATGTGTGTACTTGTGTGTTCTTCAGACTATTGTTTATTTAATTCAAGTGATACTTTAAACATCTTCGTTTTATATTTTAAGTCTGTAATTAGTCATAGTGTTATCCTTGACTGGGCCACCCCTGTCCAGTCAATTTAATTTGTGTCATGGTACCTCTATGCCCTGCCGGTCTCATTCGCACAGTCATAGCCAACTAAGTTTGAAAAACAAAAATATTTGGAATATGTAGATGTGACCACCCTGTCATATCCACTCTTGTAGCTAAAGCCAACGTGTGGGAAAAGTCGTGTGGTCTCATTCACACATAATTTACACAAACATGTCATGTATTTTAAAATTACATTCCAAAAGTCCTATCTTCACAACGTCACTGACATCGACAACCAGTTCCAACCTCCAGTGTGGGGGGGGAAAGGGGTTTCCCATTTGTGCTCCCCTTGTATCGTAAAAGAACATGCGCATGGATTAACATCACCTGAACAGGTGATTTCTGTCAATTTCACTTATCTTTTAATCCATCCATGTTCCATTTATTTCTCCCCACATATGCCTTTCCATCAGCCATTTTCACTCTCTGGCCATCTGTGCGCCCTCGTCTTTATTTCACTTCTGCAATCAATTCAATTCACAAGAAGAAAAATTACAACAGTTCTTATATCATGAACAATTCAATTATTCAACAATTTTAGGCTACACCTAGCCATATGTCCACTGTCCTGTAATAATTTTAATAAAATTACATTTCCCCAATCTCTGTGTGCATGTGTTTATTTATTTTCATTAGTATTTTCTGTCTGCCGGATTTATTTTCCGGCAAAAGGGTGATTTTAAGAAAGCTTAGAAAGTGGCCACAGCCATAGTTTTTGTCTCTCATGACCTCAATTTAAGGTCACCAAGGTCTTGCAAGGGTTATTTTTGTCAACAGAGGGGATGCGACACGGATGCGGCGCCACAAAGGATACCCCTTGCTCTACTTCGGTCTCCACGTCAGAGAGTGGGTGGGATCTACCCACTGCCGTTTTGACAGCTTATTTACAACCGACTGATGCGTGAGCTACGAGCATTGGTAGTTTCGATTTCGGGAGGTGACGGTTTCGCCCATGGTTCTTCCGACGTCACCTCTGACCCCAATTGTTTGCCCACTCACGTGAACTTCCAAATTTAAAAATTAAAGTTTGACAGTTGCTTTTTCATACGAATTTGTATTTCTCCCCTGTTTGGTTGTGTTTTACTTTTTCTCGCAAGCGTTCCTTTTACGATGGGCCCCAAGAAGCGCTCGTCTACAGCTAGAAAATCTTCCGCACCCGTTCCATCCCAAACGCCATTTAATCGAACCGATCAACTTGCCGTAGAGTTCCGCAGCTACCTACAACTCCAGACTAACAACACCGAACTCTTTTACCGTATGGGCCAGAATTATTTGGCGAGCCCTTACGCTATTACCAGACCCCTGCCTGTCACCACCTTCTATCCGCCTGTTCAACCCGGGGAAGAAATGTTCTCGTACATGTTGCGAGCATTCAACATCAACCTGCAACTTGCTGCCGGCCTCCCACTGCCTACCCCTTTGGGCGCCCCGCCTGCAGAAAGCCTATTTGCCCGGCAACTGCGTCACTTCGGGCACTATAGCCAGTGTGATCCCGGAAATGGTCCCATTTGCCCCCATCTTCGATATCCTTTCTTCCTTCCGTTCCCCCGACCAGAAGAACACTTTGAGCATTATGAATTGAGAGCCATCGCCCAGGAGACGCAATACCTCCTCATGGAACATCAACGGATGTTGGCCCCCGGTGCCCTGCCTGCTCTGGTTCCCTTGCGCCCCGGCCCCAAACCTCAACTAGGACGCCCAGGCCCCGCATCCATTAGCCCCGGCCTCGAAATACCATGTCCGCCCCATTGCGAGGATTGCCGCAAGGAACGAGGTAAGTTTCCAACCAATTTAAGTAAAACGTATTTTAATTCAATATCCCCTTTTACATATTTCATGTTTTCTTCATAAATAATACACAATTAGCCAAAAATAATAGGCCTATACTATTCCAAACAATTTAAAACAAATACCAATCATGCCCAATTTCATGATCCCACAACCAAAATTAAAGTTTCCCACAAGTCCTATGGTAACGGCAAAAGTTACATTTTCATCCTTGCGTTTAGGCCCGTCGCCCAATCACAAGCATCTAACTTATCCTTGCAATTATGCTCATGGCCCAACCGCAAGAATTCCCAATTTTAATTATCCCCTGTGATTCAATATTGACTTATTGCATTATTTGTGAAATTTCCCATAGTGTTTTGAAACATTCACCAATTTTGAAGGTGAAACCTTCATGCATTGTAGACCAACACTCTCCATTCCCTATAAGTCAAATATTTTCATGCATAATCGTGCTATTTCTTTTCAGCCTTGTTTATTCCATATTTTAACTTTTCAAATGCAAATTCCCTGATGAGAAAAACTGTAAGTCACCTTGTGTCTGGACCTAAGTCTAGTCACAAGTTTCATGCAATCATATTTAAAACAATAAAATTTGTTCAATCGCAATTTGTTTCTACATTACATCAAACAGTTGTCATCATGCACCCATGAATTTTGAACAATTACGTTTCCCACCTATTGCGATTTCCTCATGCAATATTATCTTTGACCAATCTTCACCATGACCCATGCAACCATGCGCTTAACTGATAAATACGTTCATATGTCGATAACCCATCTACCATGAACCATT
>JAHWFP010205821.1:1063-24706 GCA_023313725.1 Lithobius niger | reverse complement strand
AGGTCATGTCTTCGTCCTCTACAAGTTTGCAACTTACATCATGCCACTATCTCTGCTACTTCCGGAGTTAGTTTTTCATTGACCTTGAAATCGGTCATCAAGGTCATTTTCGGTTTCCAATGTATTCCATGGCCATGTTCGACGTATCTGCAATACTAGGGATGATATTGAGCATTAACACTTGAGATGAAACACCCTGTATATGTAGATTATACAGCCATTGAACCGAGCACAATTTTCTTAACTGTTCTCTATAATTATCTCGTTGCAGAGATGGTCGGGTAAGCAACGAGCATTAATCGAAGCTTCGAAGTGTTCTCCGCCACCAACTTGCGTATTGCGGATCGTGTTCGCAGCGGCTTGTAAGCCATTGGTCTGTCGGTGGGTGACGTCAGTCAGCAACGCTAAAAATGAAAAGTTGCGCTTGCTACGATCGACAGCGAACGACTGTGTATGACTGCCTGAGGGGTTGGTTGTCATAGCGATTGTCGGTTGTAACTTAGCGGTCGTTCATATCGTCGCGGTGTGAATGGGCTATATGAAGCACGGCTAGGCGTGGGTTTCTTACTTAGGTAAGTAACAAAACGAAGGTCTTTGGATCTTTCCTAAGTAGTGAAAATACAATCGCTGTTCATGTTTACGTATCCAAATAGTTTCTAAAGTAGTATTAAATTATTTCACACTTTAAATTAATAACTATTATTTTTTTAAATAAGAAAAAATAATTCTAGGCATAGAAATTGCAGGCGTGGGGTTCTTACTTACGTAAGTAAGAAAAAAGGCTTTGGTTCTTACTTATGTAAATCTACTACTGCTAGCAATGTTTACGTTAGGGATCAGACGAATAGGGAAAAAGCATATTCGAATATTCCTTCAAATTTTTGTTGTCATGATTAGGCTGAATCTACCCGCAACCCCCTCCCCCAAAAAATACGTTTTCATTAAATACCTAAGTTTTATTTAGTCTGTTGGCAATGCAAAGCATGCGAATTATAACCACAAGTTTAATTTAACCTACTAGACAAGGCAACTGGAATACACACCAGAAAAAATGCTAAATTGCCAACTGCACTACTATACGGAATTAACGTAATCCACCAAGGTGTCTTTCCTTTTACGTATGATATTAAAGTAAGTAAGTAAGTAAGTATTTATTGTCGTACAACATGGTACATACAAGGAAAGGTTACAAAAGACAGCGCCAAGTGCCAAAAGATCAATCGGACTTAAAAGTACTGGGTCATGCAAGGATCATGCTGGGTAAAGATGGGTCAATTTGAACTTCAAAGTAGTCTTTGAGCACAACAGTTGCTTGGATTCGTTTTTGAAGTTCAACGTGAAGTGAGTTCAGGTTTTTAGCATCACACTCTTTGTCAAATTCAAGAAGGCTATTCCTGATGTTGGTGCCAAGAGGAGTGTTCCAGCCACGACAACCACCAAAAAGGGCCTCAACCAGAGCATTATCACTGTCTCGTAGAGCTTTCCATAGTTGGGCTTCTCTCTTAGTCACTCGAAGTTCAAAAGTGAGGCAGTTATGCTCAAAGCAGGTTTCATGATTACTCGCAAATCGGCTCCGGCCATTTGCCCATTTGATACTTCTATGGTAAGCACGTTCCGTCTCATTCCAAAGCTTCTTACGGGTGTTACGACAAAATTCAATACCGTAGAGGTGAAGGGCACAAGTCTGAGTAACATACCAAAGGTCTTCCCAGCTCATCGTGCCGCGGAACAGAATAAGAATAGTATTGCTCTGCTTGCAAATGCTGTTTTTGATACTTTCGAGTTCATCATCCCATTTGAGATTGGAAGTGAAAATAATACCAAAGAAAGAGATGGTGCTGGTCCAATTCACCTCTTGACTGCAGATGGTAATTTTGCGTATGCTACAACAATACACATCCTCCTTGCAGAAAACGATACATTGGCTCTTTAAGTGGTTGCATTCAAAGCCATACGCAGCAAGTGCCGAGACAAGGTTGTCGACAATACTCTGCAACCCATTCCTGCTTAGACTCAGGCAGGTGATGTCATCAGCATAAGCAATGTAGTTGACTTTAATGTTGTCGACCAGCCAACCAGTCTGCCGTCTGTTAGCGATCGCAATTGCATCATCAAGAATTAGTGTAAAGAGGAATGCCGAAAGTGGGCTTCCCTGTCTCACGCCAACACCTAACTGAAAAGCAGGAGATGTAGCACAATTCCATCTAACGCAGAGTTCCTCTTCAGCATATTGTATATCAAGGATACGGACAATATTTTTGCTGATTCCACGCTTATGCAGACAATCCCAGATCCGTTCCCTAGGAGTACAGTCAAAGGCTTTACTAATGTCAACAGAGCAGGCGAAGACCTTCCCATTTCTTCTAGTTCCTCTATCAATGAGAGTTTCCATGACTTTTGCTGCCATCTTAGAAGAATGTTTACGCTTATAGGCGAATTGAGAGTACCCAGTGTTAGTAGATTTCTGCATCTCATTGAGGATCAATCCATCAACAATTTTTGTCCATGGCGAAGTAATACAAATGCTTCTATAGTTGCCCGGTCGATCAGCGGAGAGAACGTTAGATTTAAGGGTCGGGATGATCATGGCCTTCTTCGTGATGTTTAAGGAATGGGAATGGTAGAAGCTACATCTGATCAGGGCAGAAATCCAGTTCCAGAGTAAAGTGCCTCCATATTTAATGTTTTCGGCCGCAATCTTGTCAGGTCCAACAGCTTTGTGACAATGAAGAGAGGCAATGACACACTTGACTTGAGAAAGGGAAGGAACGAAGTGGCTGCTTTCATTCTCATAAGCAAAAGATTCCTTCAGCCGGAGGTTAGCACTCTGATTCTGCAGAAGGTTTCTCCACATCTTGGCGATATTAAGGTCGCTGGAAGTATTGTTGACAACAGTCGCTTGTTGGGCCTTTGGTTTACGAACCCGGTTGACCTTTTGCCAGAAGGAGGCGGGATTAAGCTTTCTATTGCTACAAATGAACTCCTGGATTTTGATGTCTTTCTCATTTCTCCTACACCATCTGATGGCACCACGAAAGATTCTTCTTTTCTCTTCTCTCTTGTCTCTGCTCATTCCAGTCTGTGGTCTACCGTCATTAAGCCACTCTCTGTTAGCATCTTTAAAGTCTTTATGTTTCAAAGCAACGTACCTACTCCAACCGGTAATAGGTTTAGGCACGTGTCTTCTTCTACGGATACTTAGGCATCTTTGTTCAGCAGAAATCATAACTTCATTGAGGAAATTGAAGACGCTTTCAATCTCCTGAGAGTGTTCTTGACTAGCACACCCGTTGTCAAAGCAATGGAAAACTTCGGGTTCGGGGGCTTCACTAAGGCACTCTTCAATCAGGGATCGATAAAGGGTAGGGAGGGGGCCTTTTCGATCTTTCCAGTTAATACGGGAATTGAGGAAGTTACTTTCATTGATGTCGTTGTGGCTAAGAAAGGGACGGAAGTTAAGGGAGATCAGGATCGGAAGATGGTCAGATCCCACAATATCTTCCAGCACCTTAGTGTAGGAGACAGAATCTCTAAGGCCTTTAGAGCCTAAAAAGTGGTCGATCCACGAAGTCGAGTCATTGAGGAAACTAAGATAAGTAAATCTATCACTACAGGAACCAATGTCATCAAGTTTTTCCCAATCAAGCTCCACGAGGTGCATCTCCATCATATCAAGGAATTTACCTTTACGATTGTAAGCAGTATTCAGGTCACCACCCAGGATGGATGGCCCATGGACTTTAAGAGTTTCAACAGCAGCAATCTCTCCCCACACTTGGTTGAGCATATCATCAGATTCCGTCGACTTGTCATCAGTGGGGGAATAAGTGTTGATCAGCCTCCATTCCTTATGTCCAAGGTTCAGATCAACCCACATAACTCTCTTACTATGAGAGACAAAAGCAAAAGGAAATGTAGAGGAGAGACATTTCCTCCAGAGGATGGCAAGGCCTCCAAAAGGTCTGCCCTTACGTACATCACCTTCATCCATAGCACTAAACGCCCTGAAGTGGAAGTCCTTGCTAACGCCATTCAGCAGATAATGTTCAGATTCATACAGCCATGTCTCCTGTAAGAGGATAATGTCTACCTCTTTGCTGATTTCAGTAACAATTGGGATTATGTTCTTGACACCATTGCAGTTCCACGACAGAATATTCACTTTATTAGTTACTGTGAATTTTGAATCAAGAGGTTTCTGTTGAACTTTCTGACGATAATCCCACGTGGCCAATGCTTTTCGAGCAACAGGAGAGCCCTCAGGTGAAAAGGAATCTCAAGTTGAAAGTTAGTATTCCAAGGCTTAGCTGATGGATGGCTCTTCGGTTTCCTGACAATGATACGTGCACTTTCGCCTGTCACCCTATGGATAATGTTCTTAACATATTCATAGATGTCGCACACTGAAGTATTAATGTCACATCTACCAATAAACAACTTAGCACTGCGGCCACTCGTGCGAATCCATGGTGGTGTATTTTCCTCTTCCCTGTCTGCTTGAGGTGTAGACGCTAATCGGTCCCTGTCATCATCAACTGGCTTAATGCCAATGAACCTAATTGCTTCGTTCCCCCTCTCTGCTCCTTTTCCATTTCCCCAACTTACATCTGGTGTACCCAGACCTCCTTCGTTGTGCGTTTCAACAGGGCAGATACCATGCGGATGGCTGTCATTAGGACCAAGGTTTTTATCGATTGCTCCAAAATCGCTGTGGATAGCAGGATTCGCTGCACTTTGCGGTAGAGGCACAGGCTGAAAACATCGTTCGCGTGTGGGTATGGTCAGTGGGTGTTCATTGGGAATCACTAATGCGGGAGCACAGTGTGAGGAGACCTGGTTAATTGGGTGTGTGCCTCTGGTATGCAACGCAACTTCACAAGCTAGCTGCTTATATTGCTCAATAACAAGGTCCCATTGAGAAACAACCTGTGCAATTCTGGTTTCTTCATTCCTCTGGTTAGCATTGATTCTTTCCAGAACCCCATGAACCTCTTTGAGCTTCGCCTCCAACCGTCGTTCAGCTTTTTCAATATCCTTCTTGTGTATCGAGGTGTCAACGTTCACTCGATCCACCACGTCCTTAGTAATAAACCTGGCTGCTTCTTTCAGTTGTTCAGGTATTTCTACTTTTTGCAATTCGACACTATGAGTGAGATCTCTTATCGCTCCCAGGATACGGTCAGCATTGTTCGCGAGTGTGATCCCATCAGCTTCGGCATCGCCGGGAAGGGGCCACTTCCCCAGATTCAATGGGATAAACACTGGGTAGTCAATTCCGACCCCCCGCTTAGCGTCAAGCCAGGCTATGACATCATAAATGTCATTAGTGAAGGCGGATTTTGCTGAGCGGTGGATGGAGTCACTCCTTGATGATGTCAAGGTAATTCCATCGTTAGCAGCTTCTTCAGCAAACAAGCCGTCTTGCTTCGGTCAGGGTGACTCTGTCAAAAAAGGAAGTAACAATGTCTTCAAGTTGCGCTCTTGGAGTATCTGCTAGACTTGATGAGATGTAGCAAAGAACATCATTTCTCACCAGGTGGTACCGGACTTTCTCAGTTTTTTCAAAAAGTTCCAGTTTAAGGCGCTCAATTTCTGCACACATCGCCGTTTTGTCAACAGCAGCCTCGTCAAGGATCGCCGTGATCTCATTTTTATAAGTATTGACCTTCTCGTTAGCAATCTGGAGTTCTTCATCGTGTTTCGTCATCACGTCGTGCAGCCTCTTCCTAAGTTCATCAGCTTCACCTTCAAATTTCAGGAGATAAGATTGAATGTTATTCTCGGTGAATGCGGTGATCGACTGGCACTGTGTGCACTTGACATCCCCAGTAGGAATGGTATCGTAACTTGGTGTGTCAATCACTTCACTGATATTCGTTTCACCTCCATGGACCGGATCAGCGATGTCAGTCTGGGTGGTGTGGCGGCTTCTTTCAAAGTCCTTAACCATTACCTCAAAGGTCATCCGTTTGGATATTTCCTCTTGGAGCTGAAATTCAGCTTCCCGTATTCTCTCAGTGAGCCTCGCTGCTCTGTCATCTGCGAGCTTCAAATCTTTCTCAAACTGTTCTCTCATCTGCTTCATCTTCAGTTCATTCGCTTTCTTAGCCATAACTGTGCACAACTATGCAATGGAACAAGCCTCGCTCGACACAAAATCGCTCGACACAAAATCCCTTTACAGAAGTTGCGGCAGCTACAAAACTCCTCTAACAGAAATTGCCTCTCCACACACGCTGCATTCAAACGGGTTCTTACCACTATGTAAGTGTAAGTGCGAAGAAGAACATTGTGAAAACGTTAGATTACACAGTTCGCATCTAAATGGCTGAATATGCAGCATCACACATTTCACATTTAAACGATTTCTCTCCAGTATGAAATTGGCAGTGGGATTTCAAACGACCTCGTCGTGAAAAAGTTGCCTTACAAATTCTCAAGTAAACACTTATTCGACATATAGAAGTCAGTCTTCAATCTCTTATTTCCGAAAATGCAGCATCACACATTCCACATTTAAACGGTCTCTCCCCAGTATGAAAAGGACGGTGAGTTTCAAACATCCACAGTAAGAATACGACGGTGTGTAATTGAAGCCGTACTTCAAAGGCTTCTCTCCAGAATGAAATAGGTCGGTGGGCTTCTTTCCAGTACGAGTAGGACGGTGGGTTTCTAACATCATCACACAATTCGTACTGAATAGGCTCCTCCCGACATTCAAATAGTTTTTTCGCACTGTGCACAAGTTCGTGGGTCGTTAAAATACCCAACCATGTGAAAAATCTCCTCGTTCTGAATATGCAGCATCGCACACTAAACATTTACGCGGTTTCTCACCAGGATGAACAGGACGGTGAGCTTCAAACATCCACTTTGTGAAAGACATCATCACACAATTCGTACTAAATAGGCTACTCGCCAGAAAGAATTAGACGACGGATTTTCAGTTATCCTCTAACTGAAAATGCAGCATCACACATTTCGCATTTAAACGGTTCCTCTCCACTGTACACGCGGGTGCGCTGAAGTCCAGCCATGTTCACAGAAGCAAGATGGCGGCTCTCATAAGGGATGAAAGCCTCCACTTAATATCCCAATTACGGGAGTATCAAGAATGAATCCAACCAAAAACACACTCTCGAATAAGTCTAGGGACATTCATGATCAAACAGAAATACGTAAAAAGATCGCAGAGCTGAGATGATAACAATGCAATCGAAAAAACTATGAGCTGTCCAGAACCACGTGCTCTCACCACGTGCCTCACCCTTCGATTCGAAAGTTGATGTCATCTATCAACTGGCAACCATAGCCCTGGTTGACGTCCCCATTCTTTAGTTCTTAAATATTTTAAAATAAACAAATAAAGGCATTTATTGCAGTTATTGAGTTTTAAAAACGGAGTGGAGCAAAGAACATTCCCGATAACAATGGCTTGTTATGCCATAATGGCTCGGTTACTAACAATGCAAATCGTTGTTGTACAAATATGTTCGACGATGGTTCGGCAACAATAGCTAACACTGTCGCTTTATTGCAACAATGGCTCGTTCACTAAAGATTCAACTCGTCGTTGTACAAATATGTTAGACGATGGCGTTCGGCAACAGTGCGGTAAGACTTTCACTTTATTGCCCTCGTGGCTTCGCCACTCGGGTAAACAGCGAAAGTCTTACCTTATTGTTGCCGAACGCCATCGTTGAACTGATACTAGTCCAATTTATTATGTATGTTCAACAATTTTAGAGCAGATCGATTAGCTATTGCTAATGAATAAAATGTACTAGCTGCAAATAGATTGTTGCCCCTTCTTCCATACAAATAACCAGTACACCGAACTTCACTCCATATTGACTATAAATTCCATTTATCTATGAAAATGAAATTAATACCGGGATTAACACACTGACATCAGAGCGAGAGTGACTATGTGAAAAGGGCATTTTTCCTGATCATTTCGTATCGAGCAGAGTCAGTTTATAAACTATTGGCCACATACATTATTAGTTCTTAGTTCTCAGGTTTGAGCTCTGAGTTATTAGTCCCGAGTAGAAAAGTTCTTCCAGAAGTGTTGCATATCGGGGGTAAGAATCCATCATATAATTACTACCTATCGGGTTCAAAATTGGAACCATTAACTACTGTCAAGGATTTAGGTGTCTGGCTCTCTACGAATCTAACGTGGACTCACCACTGTAATGCTGTCATTAAAATAGCAATGCTACGAGCAGCTATTATCAGAAATTGTTTCACTTCTAGGGATGTCCCAACTTTACTGTGGGCCTTTAAAGTATATGTCCGTCCGCTTGTAGAATACGCCAGCCCAGTTTGGTCCCCGTCACTTCGAGGAGACATTCTGAGAGTAGAAAGAGTGCAGCGAGTGTTTACCAAACTTCTCCCGGGGTTCCGAAATGTACCATATGCAGCCAGACTGAATAAATTGAAAATTGATTCTTTGGAACTACGGCGGGTAAAAGCCGACCTGTCATTCACATATTGTTTGTTGCATGGTCTCGTGGATTATGATCCATCTTTTTTCTTTGATGTTAATAGAGAGGGGCGGACCAGGGGTCACTCCCTGAAATTGGTTAAGAAACCCTTCAGATTAAACTGCAGAAAATACTTTTTTGTAAATCGGGTCATTAATGTTTGGAATGCTTTACCTGATGATGTTGTCACGGCACCCTCTATAAATTGTTTTAAATTCAGACTAAATAAGTGTAACCTACTACCATACATATCAGACTATTCCTAATGTTATTTTTGCTATATTGTTGTACAGATATTTTTATCTAGCTATATGTATTTGTTATCACTTAATGTTGGTAAGATATAAGCGGTTTCTAGTAAAAGCCCTATCTTACCATTTTGCTAACTTACTCGGCAAATAAACTTTTATTATTATTAAGTTTAAGAAGTCCGTAAAATGACACGAGTTTAGATGATTTAGTCAGTGCCTAGTTTTTATTCTTTTGGTGCAATGTTAGATTAGCCACCTTTGGGGAATAAAGTAAACAACATTACTGGAAAAAAAATCAACCCAGTTTATGAAGAAGTTATTGTGGTGTTCACTACCAGAGCCCTCAGTTAACAGGGGTATACGATATCGTTTTACCTGATGCAATGCGAAATGCTTGACGTCGATCTATGATGTCGCATATTCGTATCAATAAAACATAGTCAAGCCAGTTAATGGTGCCACAGTTTAGGCCTAACTTCACAACTGTGGACATCATTATTTTAGCCTTAAGCTCATAAGGAATTTTGTGATGCAAGCCACCTTAAATACATGACTACGGCGACAAGCCAAAAAAACTTGAAAATCTTAAATGTTAAACCTTAAGAAACTGAAGTTGTACGCATTGGTCTTCGACTTACCTTTCCCCGATGAGGGAGGATGCCTGGTGGACACGTGAGCTCATCAGAAACACAAGTTCATGGCGTGGACTGCAATTTGGATGCCAAGGCTGAGTTTCTTGTCGGGTATCCAGCTGATGATTGCTTTTACCAGTCAAAAGCACTGCAAGGTACTGTTTCCAAATGGCTTTGGAGTCTCCAGAAATGATTGGAAAGCCGGAACCATAGTCGAAAGGCTTATTTTGCAAAACGTGCCAGTGCTGCACAAGTGCATGCCTTAATGCTGTTTGTAATCAGCCGAAATTTGTTTACAAATGTCAGTTTATCTGCTATTATGCAATGTACTGTAACAGTGTGCCATTTTGAAGTTCAATTGAAAAGCTAATTCAGTGGCTGCTAATGAAAATTGAAAGTTGTTGTAGGGTATTAATTTGCTTTGATTATCTTATAATCTATTGAATTTATTGCTTAGATTTCTAGTATTAACTAGGCTATAAAGAGCTTAGCTTGAATTAATTAGGCGATAAAGAGCTTAAATTGAATTATGTTATTTATAAATTACTTAAGCTTAATCATGGGATTGATTAATCATTTAATTGAAAACTAATGATAGTTTTGTAACACATGATTCATAACACATAAAGTCAAGTTGAAAACTACATTTACTTGAGATGATGTCCTTTACTTAACTAATTTACTTAACTGCTGTAATTAAGGGCTAAGTTATATTGCCTGTTTTTCACTATTTTTATTAGTGTTTAAATTTAAACATCGTGTCGGCAAAACACTCTGAAGCTTTTTGTGCCAAGGCTGATACTTGGTCAATTTACATCGCATGTTTGAAAAGGCAGCAAACGATATAGTCGTAGTTAAGCAGATGCCAACTCTTTTATCAAGTCTTGGAAAGAAGAGATATACAGGGTGTAACAAAAGGTCGTGTCCAAACTTAGGTGACTAATTCCTTAGGTCAAACTAAGAATATAATTCATATAAACATTTGGCCAAAAACGTCTTATTCTTTGGTTATCGCATGAATTAACAACCCAAATTCTAACTGCCCCATCTGTAAATTGCAAACAGAAAATCATAATAGGGTGAAATCGTTTCTACTACTAAAGGTAGTGAACTAATGGTGTCAAGAGTTTCAAAGTCGGACTAAAGGAAAACCATGGAATTAACGTCGTCTGCAGGGCATTTGCAGACCTGCTCTAACGCTCAGGGAAGGATTTTTGACGAATTATTGTGAACCATCTCACATTGCTGACAAGGACTCGTCACAATATCACCGAACCTACAGTAGCTGGACTATTAAATCGACGCAAACCTCCAACACTGTAGTAAGAGATGGACAACAGATTCCAACAGCACCAGACCAAATAATCCAGCTGCTGCACGTTTGTGCAGTGTTAAGTGATTTCCTTTGATCCAGTAATAGTTTTATCGGCCGTTTCCTATTTCACAATGTTTTCCTATTTTAGTTTCGACCTGTGCAGGACTGATGTTCGCCTTTAATAGTTTGCGTTATTAAAACCTCTATGGTATTATAGTCCTACATTAACACCGACTAACGAAGTTTTCGAACAATTGTTGCTTCCCCTCCAGGAAAAATTGTTTGGCAATAGAGATATTTTTCTTTTAGTCTGATTTTGACTCTTAACAGTTTGTTCTCTACCTTCAGTTCATTGTCTTCATTCTCTACATTCCTATTCTGATTTGTTTTTGCTATAGCCAGAGCATGGGCGGAGGTGGGGAGGCGGAGCTGGAATTTGGATTCTTAATTAATGCGATAACCAAAGAAGAAGACGTTTTTGGCCAAATGTTTATATGAATTATATTCTTAGTTTGACAGACACATTAATTGTCAGACACATTATTGCAAATGGAATTGGGAGAAAGTTCCAGACCTCACAACAAATACTTGTCAATGATTATTTGAGGGGCATTGCGTTACTCTAGGCTTAGTCATTCATCCTGGCATTTCCCAAAACCATATAGAATTTATGCTTAAAGCATTCTGAAGTTCGTCCATTTTACAACAACATACTTGCATGACAAGGGTACTGAGCACTGAGCGTGACCGGACTCTAGTTAAATTCTTAGAAGCCTTGAAAGAAGGCAGAGTGAGATTAAAGATATCAAAATCTAAATCACTCTGAACACAACAAAGTACCTGGGATTTGTTATAAATAAAGATGGTCTGCATAATCAACTGGAAGTTTCAGACAGTATCCAAAGCTCTGGATCCTACCAATATTTTTGAATTCAAACCATTCTTAGGTTTTCTTAAACGGTATATGAAATTCACGGCACATTTGGGAACGATTTTGGCGCCATTAAACAACCTGCTTAGCTCTAAATAACTGAGTTTGGATGAAAGAGTGTTAGGGCGCAGTCACGAAAGCTACGAAAGTATTTCTGCAGTCTAAAGTGTGCTCACTACAACCTAAAATTGCAGCTAGACTTGATCTGTGATGCCTCCCTAAGGTGGGTGGGTGCAGTTCTTATGCATGTGCTGCCTTCAGGAGAGGACAAACCAACTGAATTTTCTCGTTCCTTGAGCAAAGCAAAATTAGCTATGCTCCGTTTGACCAAGAGATACTTGCGGTTGTATTTGGAGTCAAAAAATATGACCAATATTTGTATGGAAGATGCTTCACACCTCATACAGACCAAAAAGCTTTACTTTGGATGGTTGTTTCAAAGATGAGTGTGTCAGTAATGGTGGCCGCTCGTGTACAGCACTGGGTGCTCTTTCTGTGCTCATTCGATTTCCAGCATGTCCCGGGAAACCTAAACCTAACAGCTTGTTGCTTGTCAAGCTTACTACGGTAGTGCAAAGTGCCTGATGATGGTATCGACCAACCTCTTATAAAGGTAATGAAATTCTTTATATTTTAAGTAGCCAACAAGCAAGTTTATTTCTTGTATGCAAAGTTTTGTCTAAAGTCTATGGTTGGCCAACTAAAATTGACAATGAAGAGCGAAGGCCAATTTTTTCCAGGAATAAAGATATTTTCCTAGGGCAAATGACCTTGTTCAGGTAATCGTTCAATAATTCCTAGTGCACTACGTGAACAATTTCTTAAATGAGCTTGGAAGTGTGCATAAAAGGGTTTGTCGAAAATAGGTCAGTGGGAGAGAGAATTGGACTAAACAAAAAATGAAACCCTTTAGGAACGATTTGATTTAAATGGGCATGCTACTTAATTGAATACCCTAACCTAACAGTTATAGAATAAAATATGTGGGCTGCTAAAGGCTTACACATATTTGTTGGGCTGGGCTTGAGGCCGATGGGTAAGGCTTAGGACATCATTCGAATTACGGTTAGAAATGACATCGAAAGTTAGGCTTGGAGTAGGCATCGAATATTAGGGTCGAAGTAGGCCCAAAATAGTCCAAATCTGAAGAGTGCATCCCAGAAAAGAAGGAGCTCGAAAGCAGGTTCCCAAGTGATTTATTGAATATGAACATTTGACATATCGAATTCGCCCATGCACAGAAATGCGTACGCAATACATTACATAAACTGTTAGCTGATTGATAAAGTATTGTTAGATGCGTAGGATGCAAATCTACAACAATGCTTGTAGTGAAATCTTTTCATGCTACAAAAATAAGCAATCAAGGCTTACTGAGATAACAAATCATAGAATTAACTGAATAAAGTTTAGCATATTACGAACACGCAAATTATGAACTATAAAAAACAACATAACGAAGTTCTAACACAAGATTTGCGACAGGGTTAGGCTGCTCTAAACTCTGGTGGCCAACTTTAGACAAAGATTTAGAGCCTCATGTTAGGAATATTGTCAGTCTACGAAAGACGGTTGCATTAGTGGTAATTTCTTGGCATTTCCTCTAAAACACTGGGACTAAATTCACATTGAATTCACAGGGCCAATTATTAATCTTATTATGTACTTACTTGTGGTAGAGGCTTACTTGAAATATCTGTTTATATTCCCAATAAAAACAACGACGTCTGATAAGGTCATTGCTAAGAATTGCTTATAATTTTGGCTGCTGAATTCAAGTTTTATAAAACTGTGGAATTCGCCATATTAAATCTGCACTTTCCAAAAATGAATGGGCAAGCAGAAAATTTAGTGGAAAATTTCAAACGAGCATTTAAATGTAAATATGGTACCGAGAATTTTCCAGCTATTGCACTGAATAACTTCCTGTTGGCTACATAAGGTACTCTGTTCTACATAAGGTACTCTGTGATATAAGCCACCTTGAATGAATAACAGTTATTCAGATATAAATGACCAAAATTCGTATCGTTTCAAAATGCACTTACATGACTTTCGCCAAATACCAAATATCATTATTCGGCCAAAATTAGTACTCAATCAAATAACGAATATCATTTGACCAAAATCAATATTTGGCTGAATACCCAATACTGAAATTTTCGGCCAAATATTTATTGACTTTTTCATGCATCCTTAGTGATGATTTTAATTTGTTGGTTACAACAATGAGCCACCTGCTAAATTATTCTTAAACAAGAATTAATTAAGAAGCCGATTAGCCCGTAAGCTACCTGACAATGAAACAAGGATTCACTCAAAGCAGTGACAGCAGCTAAATGGAATATTAGGCAGAAAGGTGACGTTCTTCAAAATTGACCAAAATGTTTGGCGTTGTGATTATGGCACTATTCCTGACTATGGCTATTGTGATTATTCCTGGACTTTGTGGTTGCATAATTAACGAACTTGGTGGTTTACGCTATGAAGTCTTTAACTTCTGATGAAAACACGAGTAGATTCGATCTACTGCACCAATCATATCGCAGGGGCAGTGCATATGTTAATTTACCATTTGTTGATTCATCACTTGATACTGCCTCCTTCCCAGCTTATCTTAAATCAACAGTTTGTGAGCCAGTTCTTCCTATTTTGCCAAGCATTCCAAGGCCCATTGAGGTACCTTCTGGGAGTGAGAGGCATAGAAGTCATGGTGAAATTAATGACTCGGGTTACTTCGCCAATCCTGGGACGTTATTGGCAAGTTCGACTCCAGACCCACCCATTCTCAAAAAAACAGACTGTCTGTGGAATAAAGCATGTTCATAAACACTCTTCTTCCTGTATTAATGCTGTTCAGCCTTACGGCAAACTTCCAGAAAAATAGTGCAGCCTACATGCCTCGAGCTTTGAGGATAATTCATACTTAATACGTACCTAACATCTCATTAGCTTACTTAGCTTTAAGGAGTGGCCATATATATTTTCCCCGTTTGTTTTCTTTTCAGGTGCCAGATTACGTCCTGGGCCTGAATAGCAATTTTCCCTAAATCCTTAGTCTATGAAGAGAATATTAACCTGTTTTTTCTTTATTTATGGAGAGGAAGGTTTGAGTAGAAAGGAATTTTTGGGCGGGGGTTGCGGGAGGAAATATAGAATTACATGGTTTTTAGCAGTAACAAATTACTGATACATTTTCATTCGAAAAATTTGGTTGTTATACATACTAGTTGTAGTTTTGTTATGATTTTATTATTGAAATATTTGTATTCATTGTTAACAAACTGATTTACTAGTTTTGTGTAACATTAAATTTAGGAGGATGAGTGTGGTATTCACCATCAGAACTTCTAGTTGCCAAGGGGTGCACTGCATCACTTTACCTGTTACGCTCTCGATCTATGATATCACTCGTATCAATAAAACCTAGCCAAATCCGGTTAACTGCGCTACAGGTAGTCCTAACTCCACAAGTATGAACCTCATTATTTTAGCCTTAACCTCATAAGACATTCTGTGATGAGAGCCACCTTGAATACATAAGTTATCCAGATATAATAGTGTGTGAAATTTGTACTTTAATACTAGCAATCATTAAACATACGTCACTAACATAGGCTATCATGACTTTGGCCAAATACCGGATATCATTATTCGGCCAAATGGCGAAATAATTTCCGCATAATCAATGCATCCATAGTGATGATTCGCTGGTTAAAATAATACCCTCTACAGTAGTAACTACTCAATGTAATTATTAAACAGTAATTACAATTTTAACTTTTTGTTGAAACTAACTAGCCAACATCGTTCAATAAACACACCTTCGTGTTAGCTGAAAGTTTAGTTATGATACTAGAGAAACACAAATCAAATAAAAAATATAGTAATAATAATTATCCTTAATTCGTATAATTAGCCATAAATTCCATTTTATTAAGAAACTTGAATTGGCTGATACAAATACAAATACAATTTTTTATAAGTCAAAAATAAATCTAATGACTACAAATTAATACAATATAAACAATTCTTACACCTTACCTAAAAATGTAACTTAATATAATTTCTTTGTTTTTCATATACCAGCCGGTATTTTGTTTAATAGCTTCACGATCATGTATTTTCGATTCTGTTTCCCATAATCATCATGTGCAAAAGTCTGCATGTATTCTTCCTAAATATTTCTGCTTGACCTCCAAAATGTGTCAGCAAGAAACCAAAAATTCTTCAACTGACACTCTTACTATAGGACTTATTGAAGAGCCTCAGTTAGTTAGATTTTTCATAAGTCTAAATTAATTTGATGGCGATCCTGTATGATTATTTGGTCTCTAGTCAAAAACACAACCTCGTTTTTTATGATTCATACAACCCACAGAACACGCATGAAAACTGCACGTCACATACTGAAGCCAACGACCATGTAAAAAATAATGTTTTTTCCAGTGTGAGATTGGGAAAAATCGTTAGCTGTCGTAGTGTTACAAAGGTATGTTAGGAAAGGTATTTTTCCTACTAGTATTCTGCAGTATAGAATTCTGCAGTATTGACCAAAGTAATCACACAGCAACAGAATACCTCCACTCCTTGGGAGTTAGCGATGTATCTTTCGGCCGTACAATTCACCTGCAATGACTTACGATTCCGGTCATAGACTCACTAACGGTCTCACGCACACACACTGCGAAGAAAGTTCTGAAAAACAGGGAAGCTAAACCGTACTGTTGCAATGGTACTAAAAGCATATTGAGGTTACTCAGGACATTTGTCTAATTCCGGAAACACTTCAGCACAGGTATGTATCACTTTTGGAACAAGTTTGCCAGCATATTTCCAAGTTGACCGGTCTGTGATGTGGGGATGATCAACACAATCTCCATGACCTTCCTCGCATGGGCGATAATGGTGCAGGAGACCTTCCGAAGGCATTACATGCAAAGACCTATATCCTACAACAAAAAAGTGTGACGTTAATAGTTGTTCGTACTTATAAGGGTTAGACTGCAGCATGAGTGTATTTGCACTCTGCTTATGGCACCATGTACAGTGCTTACTTATATTTGCATGTATCCACGTTTTGTTACAAAAGGATGTTGCATTAAGGCTGTTCTAAGCAATGCAAAGACCCAACTATGGAACGTAATTTTTTCCTAGAAGGATCAGAAAATTAGAACTAGCTTTCCTGGTGCTCTGCAGGTGTGAAGTTGAACTAGTAATTAGTTTATACAGGATCCATCTGATATAACTGATCTAACTCTTTGATAACTTTGATAACTAATCTAACCATTTAATCACACTGATTAGGAATATGAGGCCTGAAGAACAATAATGAAAGGTACAAATTTAACATTCACAAAAGGGACCATACTAACTATACGGGAGAAAGACATTTATCTGGGAATTGTGTGACCAAGGTCACTTCGTCTTCATAGGCCTTATGTATTGTTGATAGAAATTACGACGTTTTTTACCATTTATTATGTTTATGTTGGCCACTCCCCATAGTTAATATTTTGCACTCGCAATAATAATCATTTGTAGAGGGTTGTAATGTGTAAAAATTGTCACATCCTTATCACTGTGAGGCCTTGTAGGAACAAGCTTCACTCGTTTGGGTGTCCGGATCTTATCGCGCCCTACAAACCGTAAGTGAAGTGCGTTAATAAAATGCATTGTCAGTTCCTGCCCAGCCTAAACGGTTACATGCAGTCTCCTTATTTTTCCCAAAAAAGTTTTCAAATCTTCGTTTAAATACCCCAAATTGCAAAGTTGTTGTATGATGCCATCATCCAACACGGTATGCAGTTACAGCCATCAAACGATTTCAGCCAACTTACTGACCAATAAAACTGAATGAAATAGGATGCAGACTGTCAACAGACCTCCCCGTAATAGGTCACTTGCAAGGCGTGTCAAGACAAAGTGTCAAGTTGTACTATTACGGCCTGTGTGTGTTTCACTGCCATAGCACTCAATAGGAGAAATATTTTAAAATTCCATTTTTTCTGCTAAATTACAGCGATCGTGGCTGGTTGCAAAACAAAGCTGTTTAACGCGCTTAGCAGTTGTGTCAACGGCAAGCTGATTGGCTTCCCTGTAAGACATTTCGGCAAAAGAGACTCAGCCAAAGCTGGAATGTGAGAGCAAGGTTCTCTCTACCTTGGTGATAGCCTGGTATTACTTGTGCAAGAGGAGTGCTGATACGTGTAGCCAACAGTACAGGCAACCCCCAACCGGCCCACTGCTTGCTCTCAGCTTACTCATCAACATGCATGGCAAGGAAGCTTATCATTAATTCATAAACAGTTCTGCCTTTCGTGGAAGCGTTGATAGCAGCATAGGTGTTGAGTTGTTTGGGTGGATAAGCAACTTGGCTAAACCGAAAGGCTGAGCGCTGCGTCAAAGGATGTACCGCCACATCAGTGGGCAATGGGCATGCGTGGCCGCATGTTCTACAAGGGCACCTTCCTAACAACATACGGTCCCCATCAAAAGTTCACTACATTTTCACTGGTGCTTCCCAGTAGGGTGTCACATAATTAAGCATCTAAGATGTGATTAAAGTTCTAGTTACCAATGGGGGAAATCGTCTACATATTGACTGTATCGCTAGCCAACCTATGCTTGGCCCTATGTTTAGGATCCATCATTAAAGCTTACCCACACCGTTTAGTTAAGAACTATAACCTTAACTTAATCCAGAATCAGAGCCATCATTGATCTGTACACCAACTTAGATCAAGATAGATTAGCCAGTAAATGAGTTGGTGTACAGATCAACGATGGCTCTGATGTTGGACTAAGTTAAGGTTATAGTCCTGAATTAAAAGTTCTGGCAAAGCTTTAATGACGGATCCTAGACATAGGTGATGACATAGGTCCTTATGACGTAGATTGTATCACATGCTTTAATCCTTTATAGCCCCCACCAAACCGAGTGAATTTTTTTAGAGTATTTACCCTGGTGGGTCACGGGATATGAACCGGTAATCACTAGGAATGGAGAAGAGGATGCTGACCACTGATCTGTTGTTGCTCGTTTTGTGAGGGACCGCTCACAAAGATTACATTGCGTGTTGGGACTTAGTTTTTTGCTGTTCAGTAGCCATCCTTTTAAAGGGACGCTAGGCTGTAAAGGGTTAATCCATTGTATGCTGGAACAATGCCTAAATGCACTCCAACACTCATTTCTTTCGGTACTCTTTATGCACTGCTGTAACTCCTAAATAAACAAATGTATAATTTGCAAATGGTAGTGGTCGTAATAACGTCCACTCATTGTGTCCCATCATTTTTGTGTACACCTGCATCCTACGTATGCACAATTCTATGCCAGTTGGGGAATTTGTTATAAACCAAGAGTAGGGTATGCTGGAGTTACGAGATACTTTAGGTGTAAGGTCTTGACGATAGGTATAAACCATGTTTATAATGTACTAAACTACCGGTTGGACCTTGCAGGCGCAAAATAGCATGCATATTATGCAATATGGCTGCTATAAGCACATGTTGCTGCTCTCTGTCGAGGGCGTTGGTCCCAGCTAAAAAAAAAAAGAGCACCAAGTACCATCATACGCTTGACACTATGCAACATCAAGAGATGCGCAGTTACCTTAAAGGCTGATCCTGAATGTTACCTTGGGCAACTTTTTTTTTTGGGGGGGGGGGGGGAAACGGGTGGATAATTTTTCGAAAAATGCATGCGTTTTTTCCAGTCATTGCAGCCCCTACCCATCCCATAGGTCCACCCTTGACTGTTTCTGAATAAGGTTATAAAAAATTAACTGGGGAACCTTGCTTCCCAATTTGTGGTATTGTTTTTCCTTTATTTGCCTTTTTTTTACCTTTATTAATCCTTTGTTTATACCACGGCTGTGACGTCACGCTAACTCAACGCCACGCTAAATTTCCGTTAACGGAAGTGTGCATCATCGCAAAGTGTGGGTTATCAAGTTACCCAACACTTTTGCCGATAACCCCCACTTTTGCTGATAACCCATATTTTTGACACTTCCGGATCACGCGACCGGGAACGCACACACTAACAACCAAATACAGCGTGCAAAAAAAAAACGTAGCGCAATAAAAACGTACAAAACTAATTACTTAAAATGAATGAAATCCGATCCCTGCAAACTCTCGCATGTCTGGTCCTTAGCTAAACTTGTTCACTCGCATTACCTTCCCACCCCCTACTCCCTCCCTCCCTTCACAAACTGAAATAGAATGACCTTCAGTCATACCGATACCCTATTACCGTATTTTTTAAACACTTCTCAAACTACAAATGCACAAAATGAATTATGTACCATCTCAGAATGTCCTAGTAATGTAAATGTATCCCTGCTGTCTCATATGTCGAATTATTCGCTCCAAACATGATAAGGCTTCGATAAGCACGAACGAGGTTCCAGCGAAAAACCAAACCCAGCTTGCGAACCGACGCTTGTCTAACTCCCACCCACCCGCCTCCCTCTGCAAAGTTTGACTCGTTCGTCTACCACACACTTCCCCCTCCACAAACTAAAATGGTATGACCTTCATTCATATTGAGGAAACTGACCATCAACGTTTTCTTGAAGCAATTTTCACAAAACACAAACACGTTTTAATTAAATACGAGTTAGCTGGACGTCCCAACCGTGATATAAATCAGGTATAGTTTATCATATCTAAAACCAAAACTGGTAAAAGGGGCCGCCAAGTTCCGAATGGTTCGGCCCTTCAAAGGAGTGATATCAACACACCAAAACATTCGCCAAGTTAATCACACCACTTAATAGTTCGAAGGCTAAACGAAAACTAGAACATCGCTACTTTCGGTAGCAGTGTTCAAGTTTTCATTTAACGTCCAAAGTATTATTCGGTGCGATTAAGTTGGCGAATGTTTTGGTGTGTTGATATCACTTCTTTGAAGGGCTGAACCATTCGGAACTTGGCGGCCCCTTTTACCAGTTTTGGTTTTTGATATGATATCAGTCCTTTTTTTAAAATTATGTATTAAACTCAACTCCACTACCGTGCAGATGTGTAATAAAGTGGCACGTCAACAAGAAATTGGTTCTTCAACAATTTGCTACTACCTTTTGCCTATAGGCCGAACCTTTCTCAACTTGGTCACCTCTTTATAGGTTTTTGGTTTGGTTTTAATTTTGTTGTAATTTGTTTTATTTCGTCAGTTTTGATGTGTTGATATCACTCCTCTGAAGGGTCGAACCACTCTCAACTTGGTGGCCTCTTCACCAGTTTTTGGCTTTGTTTATTTTGCGTTGTTTTTAGAGTTGGTTTATTTTTCGTGAATTGGACGTGAATACAATTTCTTTGGCAACGTTGTTTAGCTTTATCGTGCTAGACTAGTGTGTGTCTAGGCACGCACGTCAGTATACAGTTACACGTTGTCATTGTCCGAACTTTGGCTGTCCAATGAGAGACGATGCCGATAATACTAGCAATAACAATATTTTCGTACTTACGTGCCATCCCACGCCATTCTCGTTACACCCCTAGGCTCCAAACCATAAAAGGTACGCAGTTCATATCGTACTGCAGCGATTCGTCCAATTTCTTAGCTGGAAGCCTTCCCGTTATCTCGGCAGCGATGAATAATCACCCTATGGAAATTAACATGGGGACGAGTGGACTAGAATTAGCTAGCTAGCTTGTAACACATTTTCAACGTTATTGAGGGTCAGATTTTGCATTGAAAGCAGCTTAGCTGGCACGAGTTAATTTTTGTGAGGTGGGTCATTGCTCATGATTTCAACACAATTTAAGCTTTTGAACCGCATTACTATTTTCCCCCAAGCACCTGAATGTGCCCAACTATGCTTCAAGATATAAGACACTGACGCTATGGCACCGCGCTTCAATGGTTTACAACCTCGACAATTGAATTGATGTGATGTTTGTTATGATGATTGTTGCCTAACTTAGCGCAACACACTACCGTGTGTCTATATAACCAATCGTTTCTAACCAATAACTATTAACTTATCATATGCAGCGTTAGCCGTGTATATATATGATTGAAGTCCTCTCTCCAGCAAAACTAAAACAGTTAATATCTCCGTTCCAATTCAGTGATTTTCGACCGAGCTTGGCCAGATAGTACATAGCTGTGGAAGGTTTATTTGTGCAAAAAATTATATTTCTGTGCAAGATTAAAGGCAGGGAGCCACGTGTATATTTGAAAACTGTTCACTTATTGTTGTTGTTCTATTTCTTGTTCTGCCACCGTTTCAGAAAAAAACTAATGTACCAACCTAAAATCTGAAACTTGATCTAAGCCAGAAATTTCCTGTTTCTCCAACATCAAAGAGACCACTTTTTCAATTGGTCGATCCATTCCGGAATTACGGGACCCTGAACCAGGGCCGGGCCAAGGTCAGCAAATTGGGGGGGGGGGGGGCAAAGTGTATTTTGATGCCCCCTTTCAGGTTTGCGCCTCCCCCCCCCAAAAAAAACCCCAATAACTGACATTCTTAAAAAATGATGAGTTATTTGGTTGGGTGGCAAACAATTCGGACCTAAAGCCGGTGTCTGACAATTCGGTTTCAGCAAAAAATTTGATCTCAAGAGTAGAAAAAAAAATAAAACTGCGACAATAGTAGTATTGTATCACCGAAATTTTATTTAGTATAGGGGTCAGTTAGGCTGTCTAGTACTAACAATGCTACACTTCGGTGTACCTAGCTGTCTCGTAACTGACTCAATGCTATTTGAGATTTCAGTCTGTAACAGTTCCAATGCAATTCGAATTTGAACATTTCAAAATTTTCCCGTAACAGATTTCAATGCTGAGGGGAGCCTAGCATGACGTTGTTGTGTGCAGATTAGTACTGGGCTAATGCTCGGCAATGTTGCACGCGTCGTAACAGATTTCAATGCTAGAAGACTTCAATGCATGACGTTGTTGTGTGCAGATTAGTATTGGAGTATGGAGTTGTTGTGTGCACGCTAGTATTGCGCTGACGCTCGGCTATGTTGCGCGCATCGTAACAGATTTCAACGCTGAGGGAGCAAGCATGACGAGTTGTGCACAAGACAGTATTGGGAAGTGGGCTAACGCTCTGCACACGTCGTAACAGATTTCAATGCTATAGTTTTAAGCATGATGAGTTGTGTACACGATAGTATTGGGACGTGGGTGCGTACTTGACTATAGTTTTAGAGGGATTTTGCTGTTGTCTATAAGGAAAGACAATATAAGGGGGTTTTCTTACCCTATTTTAGCGGCGGTCACCTACTATTCTCTATGGGAGGGTTTTACAGTTTGTTTTTGAGAATGGCATTATGGCGAAAAGTCTCTTTGTCGAAGGGGTTTCGCACGATCCTGAAATAGAAAGCTTTTGGGGGTTCATTTGAGCAATAGTTATGTCTTGTTTTGTTTGCAATATCATGTTTGCTGAACGTGATATAAGGGCTTTATGATACCCGTTTGGGTGGTGGTTACCTCTATGGGAGTTTGTTTTTGAGAATGGTGTTATGGAGGCTTTAGAAGCCTACGGGAAGGTTTTGCAGGAAGGTTTTTGCATGTTAGGTGATCGTGATATAAGGGGGTTTTCTTACCCTATTTTAGCGGCGGTCACCTACTATTCTCTATGGGAGGGTTTGATAGTTTGTTTTTGAGAATGGCATTATGGCGAAAAGTCTCTTTGTCGAAGGGCCTTCGCACGAAAGGGGTATAGAACGAGGGGAGAGTTAGTTCTCCTTTTTTATCACAGGTTTTGGGGGGGGGGGAGGTTTTGTATGGGATGTTTTGTACACATTAGTATTGGGGTTAACTATGGGTTAGGTAACTATAGGTTGGTTTTGTATGGAGTGTTGTGTACATTTTAGTTTTGGGTTGTAGTATCAATCGTGTTAAACACATCCCCTAGCAGAACATACTATGATGTTCTGCTGGGATGGATTTTTGTATTGGGTTGTTGTACGTATGGTGGGATGTTGCACGTACGTCAGTATGGCTGTGTGTTGACTTGTACGGGGAGGGAGGTAAATGATATTTTATTGCGTCCAACTG
>JAHWFP010205820.1:2449-19298 GCA_023313725.1 Lithobius niger | reverse complement strand
AAAACGACCAACTGGTCTTCAAAAACGACCAACTGGTCTTCAAAAACTACCAACTGGTCTTCAAAAACTACCAACTGGTCTTCAATCGCGACCAACTGGTCTTCAATCGCGACCAACTGGTCTTCAATCGTGACCAACTGGTCTTTAATCGCTTAACTAAAATTCAAAACTGGTCTTCAAGCGTGACCAACTGGTCTCTGATAGCGACAAGGTAATCTTCAAGCACGACCAACTGGTCTTTAGACGTGACCAACTGGTCGATGATTGAGACCAGTTGATCACGCTTGAAGACCATCACATTGTTTTTGGAGACTAGTTGGTCGTACTTGGCGACCAGATAGTAGTTTTGGGAGAACAGTTAGTCGCGCTTGAGGACCAGTAAGTCGTTTTTGAAGACCAGTTACCGTTCTTTGAGACTAGAAGGTTCTTTAGAAGAATGGCAGCTGGTCGCGATCTGGTCGCTCGCACTGGTCGCAATAGGACCGTTTAGTGGACAAAAACGACCTATTTACGATCAAATTTAGCGCACAGTTGGTCTAAAACAAGTCACAGGAGAGATCAAAAGGAGACTTGTTTGCGACCAATTATTTTGGTAAGGGTGTGTGTGTGGGTGTGGGGAGGGGCGAGTGAATAAACACGCGGTCCAATAGGTGAGAAACGGAAAAAAAAACCATACCGGGACGATGGGAAACCAAGCCAGTTGAATAATGAATTTTTTCCCTTTTTTATATTGCGTTTAATTTTCTTAATTTAAAGTTTGGTAACGCTCTAAATCAATAAAACGACGTCAGGAAATTACTCGTTGTATTCTGCCTTTCCGTGCCGAGTTAAACGTAGCAAACGATCAAACTAGGGGTGCCTTTGAAAATTGACCTACGTAACTCTGGTTGTGAAGAAACATACTGTTGTGTGTACTAATGGCGTAGGTCATACGAGATGTCGTGTCATAATCCTTTGATCTATTTAGACGATTGCCTGTACATATAGTATTCAAATTATGCTTCAGGCAGTAAACTAGACAACTGAACAAACCATGGTCGTCGAGTTTGGTTCCTGAGGGTAACTGGGGGAACAGGGGGCTAAAACTGCAAACGACCGACTACCGACCTATCAGAAACAAGGGGAGGCCGTTGCATTTATTTGCATTAATTTGCTGTGTCAGGTGGATGAGTTAATGTTATGTTCGGTGCAGGGTGGACGAAGGTTAAGCAATTAATGATTAAATCTTGAACTTATCTTAACAGCAAGTACGTAAATCAACTCCTGCTTGATGTTCAAAATAATACTGTCTTTATTGTTGTAACGTGAATGAAATTCGATACGATAACGAATCGTTCTAGTAACGATTTTGGGTTAAAAATTATATTAATTCGTGACATGTAGAAGCAACGATTTTGCTTGATCCAACCAGGTTAATTTTCGAAGGCATCCAATGTGATGTATAATTACACACCTAAGGCCAGTTAAAAAAAGAAAGTTGGTTCTCGGGCCCGCCCGCATTGGGTTAAAACCCCCCCGCCTCGATCTTTTTTTTTCGGAAAAAAATCGTGGCATCTAATTAGAATCTTGTTTACCTGAATTTCGCGGTTAAGTGAAATATTTTCGCTGAATTTATTTCGCTCCAATATATTAACCAATGACGAGATCATCCTCCCGTTCGTTAAGCCTAATTGCAACATATTTTTTAGTCGTAAACAGAAACAGCGGGAATCCTTCCCCTCCTCCACGCAGACTGGCGACAACGGGATTGTTGAGGATTGCGCAAGCGCGCACGCAGGTGGCCGGTCGTGCCTTTCCTTTCTTGAAGCGCTTTCGCAGCTGATAGGGAAGTTTTTAAAGTCAGCGGCTTGGGACTCGCTTGCAAGCGGAAACGCTGCCCGTTTGTTATTTCAATGGGAAAGCGTTCCCCGCGGCCAAGCGACTCGCAAGCCGCTGACTTTAAAAACATCCCTGATGCTGATGGTGTATTGCGCACCTGTTCTGCGCAACAAAGGAGCGCGTGACTTCCGGTGCTTCCGGGATGATTGCTGCTGGTCTTGGAAAATGGCGAACGGGGTTAGTAATACTTTGGTGTGCGCCCAAATTGTTTTTAAAGAAAAAATAGTGAAACCGTGGGGGATTTTAGGAAACTATCCGTCAGAATGGACACTTTCTAATCTCTATGACGGCATTTTAAACAAAATTCTGGACCCATTGGATGACTTTCAGTTACCGGCAGAAATTGATCGTTGCGATCACGCTGTGGACATTTTCGTGGGAAAAGACAAGGTACCACGTGGTGATCGTGTGTTTCCAGGAGCTCGTATTTTGGATGTAGTCGAAATGTTTGGACGATATATAACTTACAGCATTCGCTGCAATACAGATTTGCAGTCTGATAATAATGGTAACGAAACTCTAACCCCACGGAATGCATTTGAAGTCATGCGCGAAGCAGTCATGCAAAAACGATTGCCAGACAGGCACGTTTCAATAATCAATGCAAAGCATAAACTATACAATGCTTTTATTGACTGGCTACAATCTAATAATTTGGGTTTTAGTAACAATACAGCGAAAACAATAGGTGAACATTTTGTGCGATCTGTGACTGACACACTGTGGTACATCGATCCATTTTTGCAGACTTTTGAAAACCGAAATTGTTATTTGCCCTATCAGTTAAAAAAATTCACTGGATGCAACTGCCCCGAAAAATCAAAACACGGCAAAGGCGTTATAAAGAAAGACGTTTTGTTGCAACACACCACTGAGTTAAATAAAATATTACTGCAGCCCTGGATTAGTGGTAACATGTGGAAGGAAGTTAAGTGTGTAGTTAGTGACTTAGCTGCTGTACTTGATAAGTATATTGTGTATCTGCAAGCAACTGCAACACGTACAGCTGAACACCACAGTTTGGATCATTGCAAACGCACATCAGATGATAGTGATCGAGTGACTGTTCTTGAGGCCAAGTCCCATGTTTTTAAACCAACTTGGGTTATCCGCTACAAGCCTCTATGGACTGCTTTGAGAGCTACTGACTTTTTGGTGCCAATTAACTTAGACGAATTTACGCCAGCAGATGCCAGAATGAGACGGTACTACATCGATGAAATGCCTCAAACAGTGCCATTTAAATGTGTCATGTTTGCACACTCGTATGGCAATAATGTAGGTACCTTCCATTTTTTGTGGAAAGTTCCACAAAGCTCAACTGAAACAGACTTGTTAACTCGATCTACTTCTATTGTTGATAAACTGAAGTCAGAAATGCCAATTTATCACACTAGGCGGATGCAGCAATTATTTATTGAAAAGTGTGGGCGTATGTGCAATGTCAAACCAGCTCATCTTCGTTATGTCTATTCACAGTTAACTGGTGATGCATCAGCAGCCGAGACAAAAAAACAAGCTGAAGTTGACGATCGTGTACGCGAAGCATTTCAGCTAGAAGATCCAGATATAGTCACAGACCTTCGCCATCACCTGCCTGGTCGACCTACACTATACCAAACTTTTTTTGAGGAGTGTCGCAAGTACTTGGAAGAGGTGGTTGAAAATGTAGTTGATGACCGTCGCCACAATAATTACACTTATCTTGCCTCTGCTATTTCTGTTCGAGATCTGCGACAGCGTGTGTCAGAGCGCTGCCATCCAGATACACCTGTTCCATCCGAGCAGTGGTTATATTTACAGTTCTACCCAAAAAATGTCTCTTCTAAAGCTGCCTTACAATTTACCGGCAAGCTCAACATAAAATATATGGTCCAAAGCAGAATTCTTAGAAAAGAACACATTGATGACCATTATTGCTCAGCTCTCTTTCGCTATTTGAAGGAAATGGCAATCGAACACAGAAATGTTGCCACTTTGATTTCCATGGACGACAAGCACTGCTGCAAAGTTGGAGAGCCAAAGTACCCAGTGGCTGCAGTTGAGCGAGGGAAGAGGGTCCTTGTTGCTGGCGGCAATATCTTGGCAGTTGGGGACCATGACTTCACAAAATTTTCAGTAGTGCCAAGTGTCATAATGCGAATTGATATTCCAGAAACCATTGAGACAGGATCCTTTTATCATGGTGATGTGTTTGTTGGAATAAAGGATCACACATTTGAACCTTCATCACCACTGAGACACATGACTGAGCTGACAAATGTTTTAACATCAGGTGGACAGGATGTGAAGCCGGTGCTGTTGGTTTACACTGATGGCGGCCCTGACCACAGGGTAAACTATTTGTCAGTGAAGGCTGCCCTGATTGCTATGTTTGTCTTCTTGGATTTAGACATGTTGGTTGCGTTACGCACAGCACCAAATGCGTCGTGGCGTAATCCTGCAGAAAGAGTGATGTCCGTCCTAAATTTAGGACTTCAGTGTGTTGGTCTGATGCGTCAAGAAATGGACCCGGCATCAGAAAAATTAGTTTCTTCGTGCAATTCAATGGACAATGTACGAGAAAAGGCAAAAGCACATGAAGGGTTAAAACCAGCCGTCCTCAAAAGTTTGCAACCAGTGAAGGATCTCCTCAAAAATATGTTTCAGAGACTGACCTACACAGATAGTATGATCAAAATGTTCGATGCTGCGACAAGTGAAGAAATGACAACACTTTGGAAGCCGTTAATAGAGTCGGTGGATTCAACCATACAGTATGACGATTTAACTTCAGCAACACTTAAAGAGAAGCCCCAACTACACGAGTTCATTGAGCATTGCTGTATGGAACGCAGCTACTTCTTTGCTATTAAAAAATGTGGCAGTGAAACTTGCTCTATTTGCCGAAAGCCAAGACTCCCCGTTGCAGAATTTGAGAAGCTTCACTGGTTACCCGATCCTGAAGAAGCTGAAGATCAGGAACATTTCTGCAGCTTTTCTACACTATACGGCAAGCGTACAACATCAGAATCCTTTCGACCTTCACTTAAAAGTGCCAAAGCCAAAGCCCACAATTTACCTTTCAGCCCTTCAGCTCAAACGGCTAACACAGTTCGTAGAGTACTTTTATGCACTGAATGTGACAAGCCTAGAGTATTATATGCTGCTCGTAAGTTAACGGCTTCTGACCTGTTAATTCTGGACAGAATACTAGAATTGTACGCTTACACGTGTGGTTGTTCCTTAAAAGAACTGAAGAATGAAAAGGCCCCCACGGTATCTGCTTTGCTGGAGAAAGTATTTGTCAGGGAAAACATTGACTGTTTGCAAGGAATTGAGCTTGCATACTTCAGTAGCGGTGCTTTTGCTGATGTATGCACAAATTGTGGCTCAAAAGATAACTTGCACAAACCAGATGGTGCATATCCTATGTGTAATTTGTGCTCAAACAAAAAACTGCCACCTCTCTTAAAAAGAAAGCGTAACTTGTTGAATGAAAAAAATAGCCAAGCCAAAAAGAAATAGTGTATTAAATTGTGTGTGTGTTTTTTGAAGTTATAAATTTATTGTGATGAAATTGTAGTGTAGGCTAGCCTATTGTTTGTAGTAGAAAAGTTAACGCATAAATAAACTTCACCAGTATATTTTATTAGTTTCCCATTTTTTAGTTCGCACCCCGTATTTTTGCCATATAGATTTAAAAAAAAAAAAAAAAAACCTCCCTCCCGCACCGTTTAAAAAAAAAAAATGCCCGAGAACCAACTTTCTTTTTTTAACCGGCCTAATAACGTAATTTTTTTACATTTGTCAGAACAGGACAAACCAATCAACCAACCAACCCTTTTTTTTTGCAGTCTACTAGTTTATTGAAAACATGTGAGGAATTTTGAAGAAATAGCCAAAAGGAGGACAAGTCTATTTTCGCCCAGACACGGACATTTGAAACCGGAAGTGACGTCATACCGGAAGTTATATCATTTTCCAAGATGACGGCGACCATAGAGACCGGAAGTGACGTCATTTTCCAAGATAGCGGCGCCCACTGGAACCGGACGTGACGTCACTTTCCAAGATGGCGTTGCCCATGGGAACCGGAAGTAACATCATTTTCCAAGATGGCGGTGCCCACAAGAACCGGAAGTGACATCATAGCCCCGCCCACCTCCGTGACATCGATCTGGACGAGGGAGTTTATTGGGTTTGGAAGGGTCCGACAATGAACCATCCGTTGACTGATGACTCGACGACATGAACCATCTGTCGACGAGTCACCCGACGACGAACCATCCGTCGATGAAGCATCTGACGATGAACCATCCGACGACAAAACTTCCAATGACAAAACATTCGACGATGGTATCGACGAACCATCCATCAACGAAGCATCCGATGATGAACCATCCGACGACGAAACATTCGATGATAAATCATTCGACGATGAGTCTCCCCACGACGAACCATCAGACGACGAAAGTTATGACGACGACTCACCCGATGACGATTCTCCCGACGGCGAACCCTCCATCGACGAAACATCCGACGACGAACCATTTAACGATGAAGCATCCGACAATGAACCATCTGACGAAGAGTCACCCGATAAGCAGACCATGTAAATTCTACCAAATTCCATGTAAAAATCTACGTTCACTTCCAACCCAAACCATGTAAAAATCTACCCTATCAGGCCATGTAAATTCTACCAAACTCCACATAAAATCTACATTCACCGAGGACTCACTGACGAAACATCTGATGACGAACCATCTGACGACAAACCATCCGACGACGAGTCATCCGACAATCAGACCATGTAAATTCTACCAATTTCCATGTAAAATCTACGTTCACTTCAACCTCAAATCATGTAAATTCTGCCCCATCAGACCATGTAAATTCTACCAAATTTCACGTAAAATCTACGTTCACCGAGGACTCGACCTCTACACCTCACGTCGCACCGAATCGATGGAAATGACATCAACCCCACTTTGAGAACGCACGACCTCACACCGACCGGAGGGTTTCTTGCGTTCTGGGGTGGGTAAATTCAACATAAATTCTCGTAAACTTCACATCATCATCATTACCTTAACTTCATTTGGTAGAACGTGTCACCATCGTACCTACCCACAACCCAATCGTTAAACATATTCTTAAACGTACAATAAACGAATGTTGAACGTGAGGGGAACAACTAAACATCTAAAAAAAAAACGTTTAGATAAGATTCATGTTTATGTTTGGACGTTCATACCACGTTTCTCAATCATGTTCGCATGTTTTCCACGAGGTATGTCTACCTACGTTTTAATACGTAGAATATATCCGAATTGAAACTATATACAACGAAAAACCTTCCCTTTGAACGTAAAAAAAAGAGGCCCTCAGGTTACTAACGTAGGACAAAATATGGAGAATAAATGCGGTGATCTTAAAAAGGGACTGATAAAAAAGTTTGCGGCTACGAAAAATGACAACCAATCCGACGGAGAATATCTTCAAGAACTGTTTAAACCGCTCATTAGACCGTTAAAAAGTTTCTCTAAATCCGTTGAGAATGGTGAGCGGGACAAATATGGAGGGGAACCCGCGAATAAACAATGAAATACGGGGAGGAGACTGATGATGACGTGAAGGAAGCGAATGAACAAAGCGACACACAGTCCTCGGACAATGAAGGGAAAGACACCCTGTTCCGAGCACTCACGACGGATCTGAATCAACCAGCATAACTACTGCCACCAGCTCTTCATTATTCTATACACCTTCTAAGCCAAAATGACGGGTTTCAGCTCATCGGAGCTCGTTTCAGTCATTGGAGGGGCTTTTCAAGGGACAAAAGTTGGGTGATTTACCAAAGTTATTATTTGCACAAATTTTTCCATACACCAAAAGATAATGATTACGTGTTTGGATTACGGTACAATATGGATACTGGAAATCTCACGATTGGGAATGAAACCATGAAAATAATCGATAACGACGTAGTGTCGGCAGGACAGCAGTACCGTGGACAGAATCAGCTGTGGAGTTTGCTAACTCAAAAAGACGCGCATTACAAAACGTACGAGACCGACGTCTATGCTTCATACGCTTCGATTCTGAAAAACAGTAATGTCATATACCGCAACAACAATCCTAACTCAGGAATACCGAAATCAAACCGTGGATTCTAGTATGTAAACATTATCAAACCAATTTGGGAGGATATGTAGATGGAGAGAAGTGGGTCAAGTCTCCGTAAAGAACCCGATGTAATGGATGAAGCAGAGTCTGAAGAAGAATACGCCGAATCGGGTACTGATGAATCTGAGTCGGAAGCTATGTTGGAAGATTATACCGAACCGAACGAAATGGTGGACAGGGTGAGACTCTTGTGCACTTCATATTGGGAGGTGAAAATGATTACGAAGATGAAATTACAAAAATTCTATTAGAGTTGGAGGAGAGAGATATTATAAAGATGAATGAAGAGAGGAATATACGCCAAAACCTAACCATTTGGGAATTTTGCGTGGTTGATTGATTTTAACATGACGTTGTGTTGTTGGGCATCAATATAATTATTAAAAAAAAATTTCGTATCACTATAAACGAACACGTAGCAAACATTCAAACTTGAGAACTGGTTGGAGGCCGAGAGCTCATGTCATGGAGAGGATCTGTAGAGTGTTGCCACGATGATGAGGTTTGGCATTCGCAAAGTGGGGTTGATGTCATTTCCGCTGATTCGGTGTGACGTGAGGTACAGAGGCCGAGTCCTCGGGTGAACGTAGATTTTACGTGGAGTTTCGTAGAATTTACATGGTCTGATGGGGGTAGAATTTACATGGTTTGGGTTGGAAGTGAAAATTGATTGCTTTTAATTTACATGGTCTTACTGGTCTGAATTTACATGGTCTGACTGTCGAGTGACTCGTCGTGGGATGGTTCATCGTCGGATGCTTCGTCGATAGATGATTCGTCATCAGATGTTTCGTCGATGGAGGGTTCGCCGTCAGGAGAATCGTCATCGGGGGAGTCGTCGCCAGAAGTCTCGTCGTCGGATGGTTCGTCATCAGATGCTTCGTCGACGGATGCTTCATTGACGAATGGTTCGTCAACACCGTCGTCGAATGTTTTGTCATCGGATGTTTCGTCGTCGGATGGTTCATCGTCGGATGCTTCGTCGACGGAACCTTCCAAAGCTGAAAAACCCCCTCGTCCAGATCGACAAATGGTAATTTCCCACCCTCGTCCATATCGATGTCACGGAGGTGGGCGGGGCTATGATGTTACTTCCGGGTCCAGTGGGTGCTGCCATCTTGGAAAATGACGTTACTTCCGGTTACCATGGGTGCCATCTTGGAAAATGACGTCACTTCCGGTCGCTATGGACGCCGCCATCTTGGGAAATGACGTCACTTCCGGTTTCCATGGGCGCCGCCATCTTGGAAAATGACGTCACTTCCGGTTTCAAATGTCCGTGTCTGGGCGAAAATAGACTTTTCCCCTACTATGGCCTCCGCCGGCTACCAAATTGTCCATCTAGTGGAGTGGGGGGGGGGGGGCTGACAAAAGTTTCACGTCGGGCAACCATTTGCCCCTTTGGTTTCAGTCAGTACACAACGTTCTACCGTAATCCCATGCCTCCCCCCCCCCAAAAAAACTGTTTTTTTGGCTGTAACGCTTTAACTGTCAACAAATCAAAAGCACAATTTTCGTGTTTAAAGTGCTCTTACGAGCCCTTGAATAGCTCGAAGTGGACATGCTTAGAATTTTCTGAAAGGTGGAGATCTATTCTTTACATCAATCCTAACATAAATTGTTTACTGTAGATAGGGACCGTCCTACGCACATTTAAAGGTGAAGAGGTAATGGCATAGCGGCGAAAGTGTATGGTGATTTTCGAATTCAAAATGCTCTTGTAAACCCTCCAATAGCTTGAAATGGACATGCTTAGGATTTTCTGAAAGGTGGGGATCTATTCTTTCCATCAATCGTAACTGAAATTGTTTAGGTTAGATAGGGACCGTTGTACGCCTATTTTAAGGTCTAGCTGTAATTGGTATAGCGGTTAGTTTCAATTTCAAAGTGCTATTGTAATGGTCATATTTGTATCTACGCTAAACAATTTCGGTGAAGATTTGGTGGAAAGAATAGATCTCCACCGTTTAGAAAGCCCTAAGCTTTTCCATTTTAGGGTAATAGAGGGCTCGCAAGAGCATTTTGATTTCGAAAATCACCATACACTTTCGCCGCTACGCCATTACCTCTTCACCTATAAATGGGCGTAGGACAATCCCTATCTAAGCTAAACAATTTCCGTTAAAACTGATGGAAAGAATAGATCGCCATCTTTCAAAAAATGCATGTCCATTTCGGGCTATTAGATAGCTCGCAAGAACAATTCGAACACGAAAATTAGTATAACAACCGATTGAAAAAAAAAAGAAGTTTTCATGCAAATTAAGGGCGATATACTTTTAAAAACGATTTTGGGGTTCAAGAGTTGCATTTTCGTAAAAGATGTTTATCACTTTTGTTTGTTGAACGTTTTTGCTTCATATTATGCTTTTGATTTGTTGACGGTTGAAAAGTTACAGCCCAAAAAAAAAACGGTTTTTTTTTTGCTGGGGGGAGGGGAGGGGGGATGAAAAATTGTGACCCGGGATTTTTAGACTCCTCTACCCATGTACTAACTGAAACCAAACGGAAAAATTGGTTGCCGGATGTGATACTTTTTTCAGCCACCCCACCCCACTAAATGGCAGCCGGCAGAGGCTGTTTCTTCAAAATTCATCACGCTTTCAGTAAATCAGTAGATTGCAAAAGAACGGTTGGTTTTAACGAAAACATCATAAGGACCTTTCTTGTAGAGAGTTCTGTTAGCTTTACTTATTTGTTTCTGTATAAAATTTTGGTAGGACTGATCGTTTGTGCGATATTTAACTTCTTCAGTCATGGCCAACAAAAAAACGTGGCAACTACTAAACGGGCAAAAAACTAAGTCTCAACTCGCACTGCAAGCTTTGGGAGGGGGTCCCGAGGACCCCGAGCAAAGCGAGCAGCAACAGCCCATTGGTCAGCGTCCTCGTCTCCAAACCAAGAGGATACCGTGACAGACCCAACATAATATATGGGACTTAAAAAAAATCATCAGGATTAATTCGTGACCTAAAGGGACAAATAATGTTTTTCTTAGCCCAGCATAAATAATGTTTTCCTTGGCCCAGCATATGAAAATATATAAGTTGGTAGCCGGCGGCAGCCATTTTTTCAAAATGGTGGCGAAAGATCCAGTGGGATTTCAGGGGACTTTTCAAGACACATGCTAGTGTGTCGCCCGCCAAGATAAAACGATAACATCCAGTATATATATGATCATGGCGACCACTAGACACGTTGTTTTTTTTACAGCAAAAGGAGTTTGGCTGTTTTCAGTCATCTGAGGATAAATAACAATGCGACAGAAAAGGCTAAAACTTGTTGGATCGGGACTCTTTGGTCGTCTGACAACATAAAAGTCACTATTAATGACACACCTTACCGTTTTCTTGTTGAAAAAACGACGTGAGTAACGTTGATATTTGCCTAATTACTACTACTGGTAACGCTTTTTTTGTATCACGAAAATAAATTCTTCCATGCGGCGAATAAAGCTGGTTCTTAGCTCATTTTGCAGGTATTGCTCTGGAGATGTGCCCTTTTCATATGGACCCTTCTAATTGGTCAAGTGGTTCAGGGGTTAGGGAGCTCCAAACGACCAAAATTGATTGTTTCACATTGTTTTAAACATTGTTATTATGCAACAATGCCAAACTGAACATAAAAATAAATCCGTTCGTCTTCATTACAAAATGAAATGCTATCATATAAAAAAGCTAACTACTGTCTTCAAAATCTAACGAAAGCCAACAGGAAAACAAAAAAGGAAACGGACCAGAAAACTAGAGTGGTGTTTCCATCTCATAATTACTAAGAAAAACAAATAGATTTGATCAATTTGGACCAAAAACAGCTGATATCTACCCGAAAACAAAACTTGTTAAGGTTTCCCGCCAAGCTTTTCGGCCGTGTGAAGCAGTGATCTCAAACGCCAAGCTCTTTCGCCAAGCTAATCCCACCGACTAAGACTTCAAACGTCAAATGAAATAATTGAAAATTGCGCAGTAAGTAATTTTCATACATTTCATTTAACCTTCGAACTATTACTCGTTGGGATTAGCTTGGCGAAAGAGCTTGGCGTTTGATATCACGATTTCACACGGCCGAAAAGCTTGGCGGGAATCCTTAACAATTTTTGTTTTGGGGTAGTAATATGTTACCCGGGTAGTATTGCTGGACATATCTGCCAAGTTTCATCTTTACGGGAATTTTTTCCGACCTAAAGTGCTAATTGCACCGGACTAGTTTGTGAAGGATCGGTACGTAGTATGAAAACTGTGTGTTATTGCACAGCCACCTACAGTAAAGGCCGGATCAGCTTTGCCTTCCACAATGCTCCGCTAGAAGGCGCGACAAATACCGACGCGATAAGTTTGCCAAGTGGCGTCATCGGTTGACAGAATTTGGAACCCTGGTCGGTTAATTTGAAATTTCGATGCTTGGTGTAGAGATGGCAGCACCTAGCAAACTTGCGCTTCCTTCTATGTCAATGGTTGATTTTACGCGCCTAATTTGTCTTGATCTGATCCGGCGTTTACTGTAGGCCTAGGTGGCTGTGGTCATTGTTGCATACATGATTATGATCCGGGGGGTGTTGGGCAAGAATACATAAAGTTTCTAAATTGAGACGTGCTCGAAAATGTTTTTCTTGAAAAATAACGTCGGAATTTTTCAAGTCCTGATGCTGGACCAGGGAATTAGTTTTTATCTTTATATTTTAAGTTTGATTTGTGACACGAGAGCCTTTTGTTCAGTCCCTATTTCGTAGTTCCTTTGTAACTAGCCTTGCATGTTGGCTCGCTGCAAGGGATTTGATAAACTACATTTTTTTTTTTAGTTTTATGTTTTTGATCGTTCGTAATTTTTTTGGCATGGTTAACTGTTTCAAGTTCCGTCATGCTGTTGAGACGAGAGTTTAGTTTCTGCGGGACGAGCAATTTACGAAGATGTTCTGTAGGTTGTGGGAAGTACGGTAAACAAACAAAATTAAAAGGTTTTACTTTCGGTGGAAGCAGTTTGAGAAGTGCACGGTGATTGATTAGTTTTTCTATAGTAAAAATAGCGGGTCGCCCTTTTCGATAAATTTGTGCATTCGAATTCTCTGGCTAAAAGAAAATTATTCGTTGTAAATAGTTTGGAACGAACTAAAATGGCTACCACATTTTCGTGTCCTTAAATGTGTCCTTGTCCTTGGATACACTTAAGGACTTGAGTCCACGTGTCCTTGGTGGAAGTCCCCACCAGAGGGGACAATATACTGGACATTGTTTTTACCCAGGGCGAGCGGCAGTAGGGTAAGAACGCGATTGAGTTGTACACCCCCGGACGGAAGTGACGTCACAACCGGAAGTGACGTCATAACCGGAAGTGACGTCATAGCCGGAAGTGACGTCATAACCGGAAGTGGGGATTCATCGATCTGGAGGATGGTGGGAAAGTGCCTTTTGCTACCTTTTTTTCGTTTTCATCTATCTGGAGGGTGGTTTCTTTTGCTACTTTTTTGCATCCTTTTGCTACCTCCGTGACCCCCACTTCCGGTCACGTGATCAAAGTGGGGACGTCACTTCCGGTCAGGTGATGAAAAGTGGGGGTAATGACGTCACTTCCGGTCAGGTGATGAAAAGTGGGGGTAATGACGTCACTTCCGGTTTTCATCGATCTGGAAGATGGTGGAAAAGTGTCTTTTGCTACTTTTTTTTCGGTTTCATCTATCTGGAGGGGGTGGAAAAAAGTGCCTTCTGCTACCTATTTTTTTGTTCTTAATCTGAAGGATGGTGCCTTTTGCTACTTTTTTTTTCGTCAATTTGGAGGGGAAGTGATGTCCACTTTTTTAGTTTTCATCAATCTGGAGGATGGTGAAAAAGTGTCTTTTGCTACCTTTTTTTAGTTTTCATCTATCTGTAGGGGGTGGAAAAAGTGCCTTCTGCTACCTATGTTTTCGTTCTTAATCTGAAGGATGGTGCCTTTTGCTACTTTTTTTTGTCAATTTGGAGGGACGTCCACTTTTTTAGTTTTCATCAATCTGGAGGATGGTGCCTTTTGCTACTTTTTTTCGTTTTCATCAATTTGAAGGATCCCTTCCCATAACCTCACTTTCGGTGGTTCTAATGATGATCGTGGTGCATGCTAAATAGCTTTTACATGCAAGCTTTCGAATGAATATTCTAGGACAATGATTTTTTTACTTCCTGCTTCAGTCTTACGAGGTGAATGACACATAGTCTGATGCGTGTACCGTGTGGCAGCTGTGCAAAATTAGTCACGATTGCTGCAAAGCTGACTGACATATGGTTGTTTTTCCGTTATTTTCAAGTTTCTCACGTTTTTTGGTAAGTAAAGTACAACTACTTGACTATTTTATGTTTCTAAAGTTATTTAAAAAGTAATTGATCAGAACCAGGTGTTTAACCAGCTGCAGGGTGCATTGGATTAAAGTGTCAGTCAAAAGCAATGTTGTCTTGTCAACACTGCTGTAAGACCGCATTTCTTAGGACTAAAAAAATGCGATATTTTTTTTAACTGGTTGCTGCAGCGAGTGGAAGCTTTTCTTTTACACATTAGAACCTTAATGTATGTTTCACAAGTTTTTTTAAGGATAAGAAATTGGTTGTCCCAGCGTTGTTGAATTGATTGGATGGTTGCGTTATTTTTTTTAAAAAAACTGGTCCGTCGCGATTTTCAGCGAACATTTCTTTTTGTTATTTACAACCTTAGTGTATATTTTGAACATTTTTAGACTCCGTTCACGTATTAATGGCTTGGCCAGACTACTTAGCACACTCTAGGTCCAGGTGTCCTATTTAGCACCCTCTAAATCCAGGTGTACTATTTAGCACCCTCCACAACCAGGTGTACTATTTAGCACCCCCTAGGATCAGGTATACTATTTAGCACCCACCGGGTGTACTATTTGACAAAATTTTAAAATAAACAAAAAGTTAACTCTTTTTAACGATATTTTCAGATTAATAACAAAAAAAGAAGCATGGATTCGAGTTCAATAATTTTAACGGGAATAGGTGCCGAACTGAGTTGCAATTTAAAAACGCCCATATACCTAGACCCTAAAAAAGAGTATGAAATGGCGCTCGTCTCCTTGGATACGTACTACAGTATTTTCAACGTGCACGCTGACAATAACGAATTTTTGTACACCATCGACGGTGGAGCGAACTGGATCGAGGTGCGCGTCGTTCCCGGCGCTTACGAAATTTCGGACTTGAATAATTTTATACAGTCTACTTTAGAAGGAAGTGGTCACGAAAAAAATGCCATCATTTTAGAACCGAACCATAATACTTTAAAAACAAATTTGGTTATAAATAATCCGCTCTACGGCGTTTCGTTTCTGGGAGATAATAATTTAGGAACAGTTCTAGGCTTCCTTCGGGGAACTTATACTAAAACTCAGCAAGGTCAAAAATCCGTGGATATAATGGGGTTGAATACAATTTTCGTTCATACCAACATAATCGGGTCTTCCTACGTGAATGACGACACTCAACCTTGCATATACGCTTTTTATCCGGGAGTGCCACCGGGTTATAAGATGATAATTTCCCCTCAAAATTTAATTTACCTTCCCGTAACTACCGACAAGATTCGTAATATTCGTATTTGGTTAACTTCTCAAGATAATGAAATGATAAATTTAAACGGGGAAACCCTTACCGTCAGACTTCATCTGAGGTCTAAAAAATAATTTTGTACGTATTAAAAAAAAGAATGTTAGTATTCGAAAGAAAAAAAAGAATAATTGGAAAAGGATTCGTCGTAGATAATAATCAATTAAGGGGAAAAAACGCAGCATTCATCAAATTTATAACGAGAGCGAGAAGATGAGTTTAACGGAACATTACCTCGATATAAACGAATCTTTACAACAAGATTCTTCCGTGGAGAGCTACGCATTTCACGAATATAATCCGATAGTAGGAACCAATCTAAACAACGTCAATTCGGAAATTAGAATCGTAATCGAAAACCAGGATTTGTTCCTACACGTCGCGAATAGTTATCTTCTGATTAAAGGCAGGTTACTGAATGCCGACGGTTCTAGTTTTGCCGATGCGGACGTAGTGTCTCTCATCAATAATGGTTCCATGTACCTGTTTTCCAGCATTAAATATCACTTGGGGGATAAGCTAGTGGACGAGTTAAATTACCCCGGTTATGGGACTCTCATGAAAGGTCTCCTTACGTACGGTTCGACCGATCAAGTGTCGTTGCTGGGGAACTGCTGGGCGTTAGATGCGGCAGAATCTTCCGCGGCCAGTTTAAACGATAACATCGGATTCAAATTACGGCATTCCATCATCGTGAAGGAAACGACTCCTAAAGGAAGCTTCTCATTCGCCATTCCCTTAAAACACTGCATGGGATTTTTCGAAAATTATGACAAGGTGCTGTACGGTGCCAAGCATGTCCTAACGTTGTCTAGGGCGAGCAATGACGATGCTGTATTCAGGGCAGCTGCAACAGCCGTTGGGAAAGTCGAATTGAGTAGCGTTTCGTGGCACGTACCCCACGTAACCACATCCGACGAGCAAAAACTCAGGCTTTTTAGTTACATAGAAGGTGGGATGAACGTGGACTTGGGTTTTAGGCACTGGCATTACGATAGTTGCGAACTTCCTCAGAGCACTAGTTTCACATGGCGCGTGCTTACTACTTCGGCCGTTGAAAAACCGAGGTGGGTTATTCTAGCTCTTCAGACTAATAGAAAAGATGCGCAAACTAAAAATCCAGCCGTATTCGATCACTGCAGTCTTCAAGATGCTCACGTAACTTTAAATTCCGAACGTTACCCGTTCTTGGACTTGAACGTAAATTACGCTAC
>JAHWFP010205817.1:0-12895 GCA_023313725.1 Lithobius niger | reverse complement strand
GCCAACATATCCCAATCACTCTTTTTGTGTTAGGCAAAACGTAGAGCCAAGGACTGAGACGCACAAATGATTATCACTGAAATACCCCGTCAATAAAAAAGCAGTACACAACACAGGTTCTAGAATGAATTACGTTGTTAAAAGATGCTTACCTTACGAGCCTTTACTAAATGCTGGAATACTTTTGTAAAACCCATCATAGTATTTAGGAACCTAGTGGGATACAAACATTATTAAAAAACAAAACTAAGACTAGTACATCTTAAACAAAACCAGAAAGTGCACTAATTATCCCTTATCTCAACCTGTCCCTAAAACACAAAAACCATAAGACATCCCAGCAAACAGTATGTCTCAGAAGTAGTAAACCCAGACTGCCAGTTACCCTACAACATCACTAATGACAAGAGCGAAACGAATACGGTTTCAGCAAGCGAAATAGCAGAAACGTCTGCTTGTTTGGGGCTCCATTCAACTAAATGGTTGACACCCCGGGCCTAGGACAATTTTTACCAATGGATCATTTAATATCAATTAGCTCTCACCCACAAAGATCTCTAGACAGACTGACTGTTTGGCCCTTGTTTGAGCTCGTCAGTAAAGAATACTTTGTTGTAGAGCCTAGCCTAGCCTAGCTCACATCCACAAAGTATTCTCTACTGACGAGCCCAAACAAGGGCGAAACAGTCTGTCTAGAGATCTTTGTGGGTGACAGCTAATTCATATTAAACATCACTAATCTAAACGAAATCTGGATGAGTTGTGAAGTCGTTAGGTCGACGTTTGAACATAACACAAGCGTTAAGGTACCGGCCAGACAAAAGATCAGTTTAGCAACGTGCTTTAAAAAATCAACCGAAAAGTCTGAAATATAGTGCGAGTTCAGAAGACATGAGAAAGCGGATCAGCTGAGGAATGCAATCCACACCTGTACCCGCTGAACACCATTATATCTGTCCTCCCTTTGAGGCGTTTAGTATGCAGAACCTTAACGTAGAAAATTGGGTCATTTAAATAAAAGTCGGTAACAAGCAAACGCGGGTCTTCACTCATTTACACTCATTTTCAGAATCATTTGCCAAAAATTCGAGCAGCACAGAGACAAATTAATTAGGGCACCATACGGTCCATCTGCAATATTTCCTTTGCATGCGCCACCAACTCAATTCGCTTGAACGCATTAACGGATTAATTCTGAACGGTTAACAAAATTGCTCTCAGAGACAGTGACACGAACGGGCATTTGCAGGACCCACGGAGGTAACAAGGACACAATGCGCATCCCTCTGAAACACTTTCAAGTCAAATGGTAATGTAAACTAAGTGATTACATGCGGCGGGAGGTATGGATTGGAAGACTTGAATTATGTAACTCTAAATTAGGGGTGTGCGAGTACTGTAGAATAACTAACTTGAATTGAGCCGAGCCAATTTTGCAACAGAAGATTTGAGTGTCGAACTACGGTGAACAAATTTTCTTGAAAGGTTTCTCTTTAATTTGTTAAGATAATGAACTTAAATGCTGCTAGACTACGTAGGACGTGATTTTACTGCTTTTAGGAAATAACTTGAAAATGGTTGGAGCTAACGGCTTTTAATCTGAACCACTGAAAAGCTTGTGTTGAGGCGATGAATTTGGTATACTGGACCATAGAAATTCACCAAAAATTAACAAAGTTATCACATTTTCACTGGCTTCTAGTTTATCGAGGATGGATGCGAGCGGTGAGCCGAGTTTGAGTAAAAGTTGCATACTCGGCTCGGTTAGAATTTTTGTATTATCGCACATCCCTACTTTAAATTTTTTATGACCCCCATCCCCATTGCACAAGACTGAAAAAATCTAGCACAAGATCCAAACGAAATCGGATCAGCCACAAGATCCAAAATTCTGACTCTTTCCTCCACTTCCTGTAGGCAAAGTAAACCAGTAGTTGTCCAGATGGGTTACAAGTTTACAACTGCACCTAAGCCACCTGTCCAAAGCATCCAGTGTCAACCACTCCAACATCAATCATCAACACAAAAAGGAGTTTTGGTAACTAGGCCATGACACAATTTTCCATTCTCAGGCCCTTGCTGGTGATTTTGTTTTAGCCAAATTAAAAAATAGTGATCTGCAAAGGTTGACGTAAAGAAAATTCTGTAACAGGAGAGCTTCCTTGCAAACACATAATCCAGCAAGCAGGTTAAAGGCGCCTTTCCACCTTTTCAACTCCTAGATGCAGCCCCGTAGAAGCTTCGAGCAATATAAAGAAAATAGCGGGAAATTAAAAATGGAACAACACTATTCGCAGCAGCACCGCGATTTTTATAACTAAAATGAGTTCACGTGACCCACAACAGCCTATTGGATGACGGAGACTCTGGAACATGGATGCTATGTTTAGAATATGAGCAACCCTTATGAAATGGTGAACAGGCACCTTTAAGTCGCATTTTGAAAATATTTAGAAACTTTCCACCATAATCTAAACAAAGAGACTAGATTATTTAATTTCAAACAGACATAAATAATAAAAATAAAAAGCCTGGTCACCACGTGACTTTTTGGATTTTTTAAAAATGCCCGAAAACAAACATTTTTCCCCACATGTCCTAATTTTATGTAAGTATATACTTGACTGAATGTCTGCTGAACACACATGGTTTAACTCTATGGTTCAAAATTGTATTGGGGTAAAGTATAATTTGATGCAAAAACGAAACATCTGCTGAAGAAGTGGGCCGAGGATTCCAATGTTTCCCACAGAACCTCATTTAATTCATCCAAATTTTTATCTGCGGTGCACAGCGACAGACGTTTTCAACGCAACAGACAACCAAGAGGCATGTAACACGACGGCTTGTCAAAACAACAACGAGTCTTTTAGTTTGTTAATGAGCCTAATAATGAATCATAGCAAGACTTGTTCTGACAAGTCTCGATATTAGGCACCTGGTTGTTGTCTGTTGAATTGAAAAAGCTTGCCACTGCTCAATGCAAGTGAAAATCTGTGTGAGAAATTATGGGACCTTTCAGCCTATTTCTTAATAAGAGTGCGTTGGTAAAGTTAAAAAGGTGGTCGTCACATACAGGCTAACTGTGCATGATCTGTTCACGGACAACCTGCAACAAAACTTACATTTTTTCAGGAGAATCTCCCAATTTTTCTTTCTCTTCACGTACTGCAGGAGATATCTTTTCGACGCTGATCTAATGAAAAATAACAAAATTTCACAAGGTTAAGTCAATTAAAAAAAGAAAGTGAATTGTGACAAAGCCCATCTCGTTGGGGGGGAATAACCGAGGTGAAAAATTTCATCCAACTTGTAAAAGGAATTCGTCCCTATATTTTGTCAGCTCGTTAAACGAACTTAAGTTTTAAACCGTTGAGGAAGATACGTTGTGAGCTGGCAAAAAATTAGGTAAACGACTTCTACAAATTGGATGAGAATTTTAACTTTCCTAAATTTTACTGTAAACGCATATTCAACGCCCGGGTGGAGTAAATGCGCCCCCCTCCCCCCCAATATTAAATAAAGGAGTAACGCCTCCCCTTAACCTGCCATAGACGAGCCCAACTCGTCAGAGACAAGACCAACGTTTGAGTCCAAACTATGCACAGATGGGCAACAATGGAGAAATGGCAACAATACTTGGTACCCTTAACAAGCCGACTCTAGATAGACGGCAACGGCAGTGGCTGAGTTGGTAAAGACATGTGCCTGAAGTTAAAGAGCTCCTTCAAGTTGCTAGTTCGAGTCCCGTCCAGGTTAGCCCTACTTTTGTAGATATGAACTTTTACGTGGCAGGTAAGGAGTTAAATCAATTGTCTTTTTGCTAGACTATAAAGTCAAAACTTTACACAGTACAGGGAGTACAAATACAAATTTTGTAGTTTTTATCCAATGTGATTCATGACCTGGAACTCCCGTGTGGAACTCCTGGAAGTTAGGAACAGGAATTGTGGATTACTCTCTCCTGAATAGAAGCTGAACTTTCACCACCGTTTCAACCTACTTTCCCCTCCGATCCTGTTGTTATGAAAGATGTTCGGCTGGAAATTGGGTTTTTAACACCAAATTATGTAGAATTTTGGATGAGTGGCGAACTTAATTTGTGAATAAACAAGATTCTGAAAGCCGACAGGCTCATTTTACTCTGGCTAAAGAAATCGTGAAAAAGAGAGGACAAACGCTATGCCAGAAAAGAAACAACCAAAAACAATTTGTGTAGCGAATTTTCGGTAGTGTTATTTGCTTATATAAACATCCCACTACTATCATCAGGCAAAAAGTGTACGAGCATGTACAATATAACGACTGTATGCTAGAGTTTATGTTTGAATTTCATTTGAAGTTGTGCAATATCCCCTCCTTCAAGTTCATACAATAAACCAAGTTGAGCCTGGAATCCAAGGTGTCTGAACTTCAGTTGCTCAGAGGAAAATGTAGCTATCCAGGGTCAACAGTCGCCCCTGGCTAGAATCGTACCTATTGTATTGGTGCCTACGATAATTGTACCTACGGTAATCGTACTTATCGTATCGGTAAAGTTGGTATCGGTGTGGCCTTCATTAACAGTATTCAAGTCACTGTTGCTACTCCTGCACAGCATTAAAGCAAACATGGACAATGGACATAGATTAATTTTGATCGTGTTCATGGCCTGATCGTTACTGTGGCTCTCCAACTTACAACAGACTAGAAGTTTGGTCACTTCCAGTCAGTATACGTAAGAGCCACAAGGCATTGCTACACGTGGTCATAAACTACACCATCAAAATCAATTTACTGCAACTCAAGTAACGTACAGTTTTAAGTTTTTACGTTCATTGTATTGTTAGCTAACTTATTCACCAACTTTCAATATTCTAGCATTACCGCTGGTCTGAAGCATCATGACGAAATACCTCTTACCTTTCCCAAACCACTCTTATATGTCCATATGTTGGGAAACCGTTGCCGTAGCTCAGCGTGCAATGTATACGGAGATACAGTGCGGCCTGCGTCCACTTCCATGGTATCGCCATCATTAGCCGTGAGTACCCAAGATGCTACAGTTGAACAGTATTCCTGCACCAACCTTTCATCAATGTTTCTACAACAAACAGTTACCATGAAATGAAATAAATGAGCAATTCTGTATCAAATCCTTCTTTTGCCAATATCAGAAATAAAGTCTAGTTACAATTTAACTCAGTTTAAATGGACACACTTTTCAAAATATGCCATGTATTTCAAATGTACTCAGCCTCAAAATACCAAAAAATAAATAAATAAACCCATCAGTGATTTTTTTCCGTACGAGTTGATATTAAGCACATCATTAAAAGAAACTGGCGGTTATCAAATCCCGATTACCGATCCCAATTCACAATTACTGTAAATCGTGTATTAAAAGCCCAGTTGAAGCTAAAGCCCACCCCTTAAAATGCTGTAAAGTCAAAATCATGAAATAGTGGAGTTAAAGCCCACCCCTCAAATTGTCGTTGTTCTACGAAAAATTACCTAAAAGTTATATGATGTGAATAAAGATAGTACTGCTTGCTATGTTTACTGCTCCTTTCTCCCTCCCTGTATTAATAGTGGGCTCATCCTTTAGCTCCTAGCACCTGTACAAGGCCTGGGCATCTCTCACCTAAGCCTCCTCCCTTCTTCACAGCAATTAAAAGGATGTAAAAATTGGTCTTTCAGAGATCGTTCAAAAGCTTCGAATTTTCTGTAATAGATGTCCAGAAAGGTTAGAAACTTGATAATGCTTGATTTAAAGCCCACCCCTCTATTTTTGCCTAATGAACTGCATAAGCCCATGGGCTTTTAATCGACGATTTACGGTAATATTGCAGAAATCCATATTTCTTCTACCAAATTCCCAAAAAAGCACTGAAAGAATAAATTTTATTATTAAAAAGACTAATTAGAATTGTTATTGAAATCCTTCTCTTGTTGGTTAGGGTTAACAATGCACATACTTCTGATTTTAGTCACGCATTCACATCATGTAATTGAGCATTTTTTTTACTTTGTAGCTGAAAGAGTTCTATTGCACAATGTAACTGTTCCCTTTGTACACTATAAGTCATAGAATTGATAAAAATTTCGCGGAAGTTTGTTGGATTCGCAACAGAAATTGTCGTGGATATTGTTGAAAAAGTTTTGCCGAAATTATGTGCCCCTATTCAAGGTTGCAACTGTTGAAAGTGTAGTTTTTTTATCTTTGTTTTTAGGTCATCTTGATGTTGTTTTGCACATGTGCTATTTTGTGGTAAGTGCACCAAACAGTCGAATCCAGAGCATGGAATGTTTTAGACAATACTGTGATGGGCTAGAAATGTTGGGGCTTGACCAGTTTTGCAAAACAAATGCAATTTGTAGCATGCTTCTCTCCGAGGTACTGAATTCATTGTTGCTGTTTTACCACACATTTAATTGCATTTAAAGAAATGGATAGGAAGTTTATAAAATGTCTGAAAATGACAAGCACTGGCTCTTTAACAAGTTACATACGGTTCTTTACATCTAATTAACAATAAGACAAAACTGCAACAAAAAACAAATACAGGACAGAAAGCTAACACCCCACGTATAACTTTTGTGGTAAGAAAAATTCCTCTGAACCATTGATTTTAGTTAGTCAATGTAAAACCAAGTCAAAAAGAAAGTACAGTATAATCATTACATAAAAATTAAAATAACACACATTACAATTCTTCGACACAGCTTACCTGTCTATTGCAGCCAGCAATGTGTTATTTTCTACAGTCTTTCTTATTTGGTTTTCGCGTTCTTTATTTACATATGGAATCCCTTCGTATATAAACTGGAAAAAAAAGTACCGTACGCATTTTTAAAGTTAGAAAATTATTTAATAGATCAAGAATAGGTTACCTCAGACTTGTTTTTAGCACATTATTTTAAGAATAATGATGTAGCTAACATTTTTACCGATATATATTTACTGATTTTTTTTGAATGACAGAATATTGTAGAAGGCTTCGAGTATTAGCATCATTTTAAGGCAGCAGTTGTTAAAACATCAGAAATCTAACTACATTAAGCCACGAAAAAAAAATTATCGGTTCTCAGGCCCTGCCGGGTGACTTTTTTGGGGGCTAAATAATAAAGAGACCCGCAAAAGTTTACTTAAGAAACGTTTTTGAGAGAAATGAGCTTTCTTGCACATACTTTAGCCAGCACACATTAGGTTTAGTTGTAGTTTAAAATAGTTTAGAAATTTACTAACACAATCTAAACAAAAAGAACCAATTTGAGATGCTAGGTTACTTCGTTTCAAACCGAAATAAAAAATAAAAATGAAAGCCTGGTCACCAGGTGACTTTTTCGGCTTGTAAAAAATGCCCGAGAACCAAAACATTTTCTTTCCATGGCCTTAACTACGTTGTTTTGTAGCAAATGGGTCAACAGTCAATTTTAGGCCTACAGAACTGTTAGGTCATGTGTGGAATCCTCATAATTATTTTTGACTAGTTAAGAAAATAACTTAGTTTCACTCTACGTCCTTCCACATCGGACCAGTGGTAAAGAAAGTAGAGTGAAACTAAGTTATTTTCTTCAATGAGTTGAAAATAATTACGAGGATTTCACCAATAACCTAAAATTCTAAGGTCATCCGCAAACGTTGGTATTACAACGATGGGAGTTGTAGCACTTTGAGGCAATGGGAGTAAGATAGATTTTCGGAGACCTGGCACAAGTTTTGTGACACATCCATAAACTTGATTTCAGTTCAACGACGTGCCACAAAGCTTGTCCATCTGCACCTACTTCAAAACGGAACAACTCCCATCGCTCGCAAAACGGCGTGCACGTGGTGACCTGATCATGATTTGTAAAGTTCGGAACAGTGACGAGTCGAGTACCAAGGAACTAAACTGTTCAAGAAACGCTGCCACTCTATTTGCCAGTACACCATCCCTTTCAGTATTATCAACTACAAGAACTGTTTACCAAAAGACACCATCCAGTCAACCTGTATGCTATGATTCAAGCAAAGACTTGACAAAATTCTATCACCATCACTTTACCAATACAAGGACTGGTAGACAGAAGGCCAAAAACTCTTAGTTTACTACCAGATGTTCATTAAAATTCAATTTAGCATAGCTGTCGGAATTGGATATCGGTCGGATTTCTCAACATCAATATAGGTCATGAGAATCAGCATTTTAGCCCATTGGTGGCCATAAATGTGGGATGAAAGTGGAACCACATGCAACCTGCTATACTTTGTTCCACGTTATGTCTGCAGGAAACTGACTGTATGATGCCACGTTTCCTTCTACTGCAAGTTTTAAAAACACGTAAATATTCCACTCGTAGACTCTAACAGGAACTGTGTAGGATCTACACGTGTGATATCCACATGTTTCGCACTTCTAGTGCAAGGAAACATGGCGTCATCAAAGTTTTCCGCAAACATAACGTGAAACAAACTATATACAGGGGGTAAGAGAATGAATAGACCATGGTCCACTGTTTCCTTGTAACATTTCCAATCGAAATGAAACATCGATACTTGTTAAGCTTGTGCTGTAGACATTTTCGTTTTCGTGAGTATTACGTCATAAATAATTTGGAATTTTGTTTTGGAATTGTCATTTGGCTACAGCAATTTATTTTAAACACCGGCAAGCTATCAACTCTGGTGGTAAAAAAACTAATTCACCCACACTTTTTAATAACACAAGATGGCAAACGTCACCCTAACAAGCAGTTTTCAAACAAATGTAAAAATAAAGCCATTTATTTTTAAAATTGTATTATATATTTTCTAAAGCATAATAAACATCAATGTATATTAAATTATCATAAAAGTCTTACCTTGTTGAAGTCAAACCCATGCTCACACAGGAACTCTAGGGAGGAAGCCTGAAAAATGGCCATTGATTTAAGCAAATTTACAGCGGTAAAAGACAAATACTTCAACAAAACTCTCATCCCCTCCTCGCCACCCCTACGTCCATTCCAACTATGAGAAACCCTCCTTCTTTTTAGTTACTGTAGCTTTTATGACAAATTGCATTCTTACTACAGTGGAACTTTGGTCACCGAAACTAACTGTACAGATATTGAACAGTTTAATTTGCTTCTATTTTGCACATTTAAAACCACATATTTGCTTTTTTTTTGCATATTTTAAATCATTTTAAACAGCAAAATGTAGCCAGCACGTTTCTCAGCAATCTTGCAATCGTCCAATCACCTTTGAGTTCATTTCCGGTTTCAGGCAACTGTTTACTGATCTCACAGGATTCACCTCCGGTTAGAGAGGAGTCGTAACCGAAACTGAATTCGGAACCAAAACTGATTCGGATTTCGTGCCGGTTTTCGTTTGGTGGTAAAAAAAAATCAAAGATTGAGTTGTTGCTTTAATTTTTTTAATAATTATCACTTTGTATGTATAAATGGACGCAAAGCTCCTATGTCCTAACCATAAAAAATAAAACAGTATAGGAAAATGGTGTCAGCCAGGCCCATGGACAATGACGCTGCTGGAAGTGAAAGCAGGAGCGAGTTGGAAGACTAGTAATACTACTATACCACACGCCATGGCTGTTTGCTGTGACATGCATATCACGTGACTGGGCTAGTCCAATCAGACAGCCAAACAGCCGTTGTTCTCGTTCGCCATTGGCTAACTCATGGTGACGTCACGGCAAACAGCCACCGCGCATGGTTTAGGGATGTGCCGATTATCGGATTCATATCGGTATTGCCAGTTATCGGAGGCAATTCCGATATATCGGTACCGCCGATGTACACCTCCGATGTACCGATATACCGTATTGGATCACACATATATATATATACATATATATACGATATACGATCGATATACACGAAAACGACGATAACTTCACTAAATATTGGGTGATTTTGTCGTTCAAATACACCATTTTAACCCTTTTTTCGCCAGCTTACCAATGGTGCAAACCAGAAGTCATTAGCTCCACCCGTTTTGAAGTTATATGTAAAAAAAACCATTTACTTACATTTTTCAACAAACGTGGCTTGCAAACAGATAAGAAAAACTGCTGCTTGCTGGTATTTAGAACTAATATACCATAAAGTGCTCGTCAGTTGAGTAATTAATATCAACATTTTCACATATTTCGATATTTACATCTTTACAATTGTGCAGAAAATGGTTGGCTGCATGTACTTTTTGTAGGGTAAGGTCTGGGGAAAATGGCTGCAAGGAAAAAAGCTTTGTACTACAATTTTTTTAATTTTCTTTAATATTTTTATGAGATTACATTAAATACAAGTTTTTTCTAGCAGTACGTCGGCAGCAGAAACTGTATCACACTTTCATTTCTTGCTAAATAATCATTATTTAGTGTTATATCGGCAGTCAATATCGGCAGTTATCGGCATTCCTTTTTAACAGTAATTGGTATCGGTACATCGGTAAAAAAGCTACATCGGAACATGCCAAAATACAACTGGTACAAAAAAAAACACTTGAAAAATTGGGTGGGGGCGGGTGGTGAGGGTAGCAAAAACCGACACCAACAATAATTTATTTACCTGACAGGAAAAAAATTCTTCAGACACTCCATGTGATAAGGGACACAGGAAAAAATTGTAAGTGTATGCTTCATAACTGTAAATATTGTTAGAGATTGCTTGGTCACAAGCTGGTATATGACAGAAATGTACATGAGAATAACACCAAACAAAACAAAAAAATAACATATAATTTTAAACGTTAGTGAGTGACTGTCTTGGGATTTGAATTGTAGGACACCTCACACACACACAAAACCAATCGTATGAGTACTAAAACGTCAAACTTGAAAAAAAACAAACCCAGCATGTAGTAGGAACAGGCCTGCCATAAAAAAAAAACAGAAATGGGTGGAAAATATTGCATAACTTAGGCAACTTAAAAAAAAAAAGGTTGTTCTCGGATTTTTTTCCTAAGAAAACTGTGCGGGCGGGCAGAATTTTATATTATTTTGTTTATATTTCATCTCTATTTTTGCTTAAGTAAAATAAAGAACACTACCTCATAATTCTGCTTACCACGTAGGGTTGGCACAATAATCGATAATTCAGTAATATCGCGATAAAAATTTTCGTCAATTATCGAATCGTACCTTTTTTGATTTATCGAATTATTGTCCAAACCCCTATGCTTGTAAAATTGTCATATCTTGGAAAACATAATAGGTAGAAACAAGCAGTTTGCGGCGTTGCGTGCGGAATTACAAAGGCTCTCCAACCAAGTACGCAATACTGTTGCTAGCCACTTTAGCTGATTGGAGAGTTAGTTTAATGCAAACAATATTTAAACATTCAGTAGCAGCATAACTGCTAAATTGTTTTTACATTTAACAAAAACCGGTAATCGGCGATTACCTGGTGGTTCAGGTGTGATTTTATTTCTTGAAATGTTTTTACATTGTCAGGAAGCAATGGATAATGATTAATGAATGACAAGTGCATTTATATGTCTACTAGCCAAAGTGCCACACAATTCACATTCGTGAAGGCAGCACTGTAGGCATCAGCCAACGTTTTTTTTAATTAACAAAATTAAAATGGTTCTTTCCAACCTCAAAATTTGTTTTATCGAGACATTATCGCTTATCGCGATAATTAAAAAAATATTATCGGGATAACAAATTTTCGTATCGTGCCAACCCTATTACCACGTAATTCTGCTAAATCCACAAAATTATTTACACCGCTTCGTTTCTTTTTATTTCTCTTCAAAAATTTGGCGGGGCCTGAGCACAACTTTTTTTTTTAATGGCCTTATTTAAAACAAATTTATGAATTTAGTGGATATTTATGATGTTATATTTCTCATATTAAAGAAGTTTAAGAAAGCAAGGTTAAGTCACAGAAAAGAACAATTTTCATTGAGCATACCTGTTATTTTCAACTGGAACAAAAGCAGATACGCCTGAAAAATAAACGAATTTGGCTTACCAAACCTTTCAGTATGTTGTAACCTTCACACAAACTATTTTTTTTGTCACATTACTAATGTTCAAAACCATACACTGTATACAACATCAAAAACATATGCTATAAATATTGCGTATGGGAAACTCATGCGGCATTTGAATATGACTTGTATCGGTCGGTCCAATTTGGTTCTTTTTTTTTTCGTGAAAAGATAATTATAAAAGGAATTACAAAGTCCTCTGACTTAAGATATTCCTGGAAGAAGTTTTTCTCATAAACGGCAAAGACTTACATTCAAATTTTCCTATTTCAGCTTAAAACGCCTAATTATCATGAAAATCATTAACATCGGAAAAAAGAAGCAAACTTACGCAAATATTCCAAAAACAAAGGTACGGCCACGGTTTTTTTCCTGTACACTCCTGTGGTATTCGAAATAGGTGGTTAGTTGTGGCCTCCAATATATGACCTCCATCGTCCAACCACCGAATTCGAATACCACAGGATGAGTCAACAGGAAAAAACGGTGTGCGATGCCTGAAGAAGATAGTCGGCTGTGAATATACATCTCCAGCAGTTATTGGACTATCAAAAATACGTCAAGGTAGTGATATACCTTCGTTTTTTTTATTTTCGCGCAAGTTTGCTTCATTTTTCCGATGGCTACTACATTTCAAAGTACGAACGATTTTAAACATCATTAGAAAATTGAATATACAGTACCTCTCTTACGAGAATGTCAAACCTTCGGTTTACACAGAAACATAAATCTTTCAAATTATCTTTGGATGTAAATAAAAAAAAAAAGCCTGAAACAAATTGGGCCGACAGACGCAGAGCTATTGTATCCAAGAATATCGTAATAAGTACACACAGTCCTGCACCCCCCCCTGAAAAAATTGGGTGGTGGGTGGGGGAAATATTTACCCCACTTTCTTTTAACCTCTCTACACACTATTGTACACGTGTA
>JAHWFP010205755.1:146428-157067 GCA_023313725.1 Lithobius niger | reverse complement strand
TCAGTTAAAAATTAAGAGAACGGCAAAAATGTGGACAAAGCTTTTCAAACATATCAACCCTCCCCCTCCCCCTTTCTCCACCCAAAAAATACTGTGATCCCTGAGAGCCGTCTATTCAACTTTGTTAGGCTTAATACACTTACCTGTTTTTTTACAGCTCCTTCAGCTGCTGCATGGTTTTTGTAAAGTGGAATGCCTAAGGGAAATTGTGATTCCTGCAATTCTGAAGAATGAGACTGAATCAACTGAAGATGGAAAACCAGTTTCCGTGGCCGTACACTGGTTTTCTTCTGGTAACGAAGCTGGAGTTACACTCGTGGCACTGGATTTTCTTACAGTAGTGTTCAAGGTAAGGGTTTTTTTTTTTACCTTTCTGCTTGTGCACCGTACGGTTACTGAAACATGGACAGTAGAAATGTTGGCTTTGCTACTATGTAGTTTTATGATGTTGTTCTGATGCCTCCTTTTTAAATAGAATACCGGCACTGGCAAGCAAAGTATTGGCAAAACTGATCCGATCCGTATAAAGTTTGCCTTTCACTCCGGAATGAATGCATTTTATTTTATTTTTTTACCAGACAAAATTCGAAAGTTTTGTTTGATTTGATTTAGCTATTTGCATTTGTTCTGTAAATTACTTTTTATCACATTCAATGCTCTTTTTCCAAAGGGGAGAAACTCAAAAACGGTCTCTGCAAATTTTCGACAAACCATTAACTTATGCAAACAAGTTTGTTTTCCTCTTCAGGCACAAATTCTAGGTTTTTGGAGCTTTGCTTACTACATCGGTTTAAGATACAAGAAAAACGATCACTTTCACAACATCGTTTTGCTTTGAATTTACTTTGAACTTGAAAAACTGTAGTGGTTGTAGCGTCCGATACTTAATCAGGCGTGGGAGTTACATCCCACTTCCGTGCTAGCTGGTTGGTCAGGTCAGAGTTTACGATATGCTGTATGGTGGGGTTAGTTGGCGGCTGCAGGTTCATGAGAGGTATGTTTGTGTGCGTGAAGTGTTGAATGGCAAGTGATTTTAACGCTCAAAGGTGACGATCATTAGCAGTAGGCTATTTGACAAAGCTAACATAGTTGAATTTTGAAAACCTAGAATTTGTCCTGATAGAACTGTTGCCATCAAGGTAATGGTTTGTCGAAAATTCACAGAGACTGTTATTGAGTTTCTCTACTTTGAAAAATGAGCATTGATTGTGATAATAGTAATTTTCTGATAACAAACTTTCAAAATAAAATGCCGCATGGTGAACTGCTGTTGTCAGATTGGTTTTGCCGATACTTTGCTTGCCAGTGTCGGTATTCGATTTGAAAAAGATGTATCTGAAAAGCCTTATAAAACTGTATAGAAGTTAACCTATATGTTATCGGAAGTATCAGATGAAAATGGTATTTGCCAGTGTGATACTGGTATGATGTTAGATTTCACGAAGTGAGAAAGGTACCGTATTTCCTCTTATACAAGACGACTCAAACATAAGACGAGTAGCATTTTTGGGCTTGCATATTCCAAAGAAATTACTGGGTGTGGTTATAAGACGGGTGACTTCAGCACAGCTTTCGTATGGCTTCCTATTACATTTATTAATTTGTATACTAATAAATTTTCCTGGTACTGGATTGTAATCCCAAAACTGTAATAACTTCTTTGATTGCTTACTGAGGTCAATTTGAAAATATATTTGGTTTCTATTGCTACAAAAATGTACGTACCTGTAACTTTTGGCACTTTTATTCTCAAATGCATTTTCTCCCTAAGATTTAATTAAATTAGCTAATCACCAGCTCGCTAACCCCGAAATACGAGCCTTCACTTCCCTCCGAAAGCGCAAAACGCCTGGTAAAGGCCATACTAACCAACTGCCAACTCTTTATACGCCATACCAACCAACTCGTGATACGCCATGCCAACCAGCTTGTGATACTACTGAAGATTTCTCCGAATTTTCATCTGACATACCTCTTAACGTCCAATGTCACACTCGAGTGCTCTGCAGGGAAATCAGAAAGATGTTTAGTCCAAAAATTGTCCGAAGTTCGTCGATCAGCATCTGCGACTTCCTTAGTGTTGCCCAAAAATCCGGTCGTTGTACGACAACGACATGTTGGGCGGGAGCGGGTGGTGTTTGTCAACGACGATTCGGCACGGTGATATGATGACACTGACAGCGACAACATGAGAGCATGACAATGTGACGGTGACGAAGCGGTTTAACAAAGGCAAACTGGTGACGGTACTTTGCAACGGTGCGACGATGTGCGACCAATCGTCCCCGTGCAATATCATCGCAGCTGCTGGAGAAGGCGACTGCACGGCCCAACTATTGTTGGGGCGACGAGAGCCTCCGTTGATCGGCATGTCGTCAGAGGTAGAGACAGAAGATGTAACGGTTGTTAGGCTATGCAAAGTTAAAAAAAATGGTGCTCAGGCCCTCCCGCATCGATTTTTTTTACAAGAAATAAAAATAATTGATGCAGCATTTAATAGTGACTTTTCCAAAGTCAACATTAGTCTGATCACTACTGTTGTATCGATGCTACGCAATCCGCCGCATCATCTAAAAAGCTTCGCATGAAATTTTTTTGGGGGGTTTCTGAAAACTGATCTATGCTTGCTGCGAATAGAAATTTCCGAAAAATGGCTTTTTAAATGCTGTGTTAAAGCAATTTGACCATGTTTTTTTTTAAATTCAGTATGAAAACGGCATTTTTTTTTTACTGTAAAATGTGTTAAAAAATATTTAAAAAAAAACTTCATCTCTCGTCAGTTTTCAACTTTCTGTGCTCGAGAACCGAATGTGTAAAAAAAAAAATAAAGCCTCATCCCTCATCAGTTTTCAACTTTCTGTCCCTGAGAACCCTTTTTTAAACTTTGCATGGCCTTAACCTGCCCATCTGAGCTCTGTGTGACATAATGAAAAAAAGGGGGGGGGGGGGGGAGATTGTCACATTCCTTGGGAGTTCCACACAGAAGAGGCCAAAATGGAACTGGACTCTTGCCTCATTCAGCACCCGTATATTAAATTTGTGACCCCACAGTATAGTAAGGAGGAAAGGATCCAAAGACTAAACCTGAGGATCAAGCGGAGTTCATCCATTCTGCGGCCATGGTTGTTCTTAGGAACTTTTTTGCTGCCCTATCTAATGCTGGGGACGACATCATCCTGAACTATTTGTCTATTCCCATTCTTAGAATTCTCCTCGCTGTGTTACTAGTTTAAGATGTCTCTTTGCCAAGTCTGCCCTTTCCAACCCTTATTTGCATACAATTTCCGCGTAATTTATGCAAAAATTAACCATTTCCACGTCTCCCTACGTCACTTCCGGTACTCCGCTCTTCTTCCCGTTCTATCACCACTGACTCTCTTGCTGCGGCCACGGCAAGTTGTTTGCGTATATGCTCGCGGGATCGATTCAAGATAAGATTATTGAGAAGTGCTAGCTACACACACGCTATGGGAACGATGCCTAAGGACGAGGATAAGACGAAAGGAAAGTCGATGCGTATAGATTACCCTGTAGATGGTGGAAATTCCGGCAAGACTGTCGTGGATCAGATTAGCAAGAAGCCGTGCATGACTGAAGATGGCGGCGATAGGCCTAACGTTTCGACGGGCATTGTGAGTCCGACTATACCCTGGGGCAGTTTAGCAGATTCCATTGCGTGTCTACCAGCGATGATGGGTAAGGAAATACAGGGAGTTTTGAGAAATGCAACATACGAAAATAGTTGAGAAAGTGAATGCCGTCTTTCGGACGAAGGGCCAGGCAGAGACCCGACCCGTGATTACCGTCTACGTGACGAGAAGTGGCGTTACCTAACGAGCAGGGAAGGCCGTAGGCGGAATGAAATGAGCGAGAAATTCCCATTTTGAGAATTTGAGCACCATCAGGAGGATGAGTGGGCTTGTGGCACGATTTAGAAAACATTCGTGGGCTGCGCGTGGAATCAGTGCCACAGCGTAGTTACGAATTTGTTGACGATGATGGTAACGCTGATTATGGCAATTGGCAGCCAAGTGAGGAAGAATTTTGAGCAGAAGGCCGGCATAGTGGTAGAGTGAGTGTGCGTGGCCCGTAAGTCGGGCGGCTGATTGCAAAAGTAGGCCAGATTGGTATGGCGTCGACGTTACCAAAAGTGGTGGCATCAAAACATGCTGTGTGGTCGGTAGAACCGAATATTTTAGAGTGGTGGAACAGTCATAAACATAGTGGTTGACACAACCCTACGGGAGTCGATTTCGGATCGCTATGTAGTTGAGGCGAGGCTGCAGGCCGAGTTCATCCCACCTAAAACCCTGGTGTTATTTCGGGGTCCGATCGAATTTGGAAATGGTAGATGTCACAATTGCGAAGTTGCAGGGTAATTGTTTACTGGTCTTGCTACCGTTGGTACGCACGCTGCAGCTGTGGGCCATGGACCCGGTGGGCTATTCTTCTACTTGGCAAGCTCAGGTATCGCAGGCGCTCGTGGCTGCGACAACATTACAAATTCAGGCGATTTTAAACATAAACGAGACTCGTCGGAATCGTTTACTCTACGCATGTGCAGAGAAGGTGAGGCCCGAATTGCTAGCAAAGCAGCAAGCGTTACATGAGCTGTTTGGAGTGCCAGTACATGTATTGCTTCGGCAGGTGCAGCAAAACGACATGGCTACTCGATGAGCGGTGGCACCTAGTTGCACGAAAAGCCAGTTCGCAGGAGGACGGTCGTTTCGGAAGCCTGACCGGGGTGGCTGTTTCTGGAGAGGAGATTTGAACTGAACGTGTGGGGCGTAAGGGCCCCGTCGTGGCCAGGGCACCAACGGGTGGTATTGATTTCCGTTTTTTTTTTTTTTTGTGGCTCCGAATTTTGTCTCCCAGGGGAGAGTGTAGTCTGGCGACAATGGCTTCGGCAGTACGAGGTCGGAAGGAAGGGACAAGTTGTTTGCAGCAGCAGTTCGGATTTTGGAGGCGGACCTGGCTACGTCTACCAAGCGGCTTGACATACGAGGCTAAGTGATTGCGTTGGGTAGAGTGGTTGTCGGGGAAAGGGTATAGCCCCGCGGAATGTCTCAGTATATGCTTGTGTAAATTTTTTTTTTGACTTGTTTGAACTGGGGCTGGCGTATAGGACATTGGTAGGTTACGTAGCAGCTCTGGGGAGGTATGAGGATGTGGATCCAGCACGTAATTCCGGACGCCCGTAGTTCGTAGATTTCTAAAAGATATTTTCCATTTGCGCACCATTACGCCGAGATATGTGGTCATTTGGGACCTGGCCGTAGTTGCACACCCTCTGCGGACCTGGCATCTGCCGAGGAGTCTGTCATTGAAAATATTGACATGGAAGGTGTGTATGTTATTAGCCATCAGAGCTGGAAATTGGGCCAGTTAGCTGGCCAGGTTGCCACTGTGGGCATGTGACATCGAAGCAGAGGAGGCGGTCTTGATCTTGTCAGAATTGTAACTTTTATTTATTTTATTTAAAAATTGATAAGTTCACAGCAAGTTACTGTGCTGATTTTAATGTAAAATCCTAAGTGAGTTTTTTATATTTTTATTCAAAACTATTGATTTGTCATAACTCAAAGAGAGTTAACAAACTAGTGATGTAATTATTTTTTGAAATGTAAATACCATTTTTTATAGCCGACGAAACTATACATTACCTTATTTACACTAGCAGTTTCCCCCTTTGAACTATTGTTTCCCCTAGAAGTTGAAGTCGCCTTCCCTGCCTGGCTCGTACCTCGCGATGGATGCGCCGGGCTTGCCCATATAAGCCCCTGCGCAGCGGTGGACGCCATCATTTCTCCTAGGGCGCTCGCCTCGTGCGGTCGCTCCTGAGCTAAGAAGAACCCCGAAGATCCGCCACCGCTTACCTTCTCTCCGCGGTGGTTGCCTTCCTATCCGCCGCGATCCTCTCCAATACGGACGACCCACCTGCCGGGACTGGGGATCACCGATTCCGGGTCATCAGACAGTCGTCCCTTCTCCTGCTGTAGTCTCCTTGGCTATGGGCACTATCCGCGGGTCACCCTGCACTTAACATCTCCATCCTTTGTCTTGGACCACTCCGAGGCTTCTTCTTCTTCAGGCGACCTGCCTGGATCACAGCTGGACCAGCTATCCGCTTCGTCCGTCCCGTAGCCTCCTCACCGGCCGCCATGGATCCCATCCGTCGTCATGCCACTGCAACCGGGATGGAACATGCCACTTCCTTAGGGGATACCGCCGCCTCTTCACATCCTTTCCCGTCTCGCGAACAGCGTGGTCCTTCTTCATGAGTCCATCTCTCCCAAGCCTCCGTCCGCCACTTCGGACGTTCACCAGCTTTACCCTCTGTATACGCCATCCGCTACAGCCACCGTCTGTCCCCTTCCCGGGACTCGAGGCAGCCTTTCCTTCTGCAAGTCAGCGTGGAGCCTTCCTCAAGTTTGGGGGACGGTTCACGTTCTCACTACCCAGTCATCATTCGGATGATCCGACACCAGCAATCCCTTCGCCTCCGGTTCTTCTGTTACCATCGCCTATCGTCCCCATCCCACTGGGGGCTGACCGACCCCTGTCTCCGACCTTTCATCCTCCTGATGGCTTTTGGCTCCCAATTCCATTTCCACCGTTTCATCGACCCACCTCTGGGGCAGGGGAGCCTTCTGTTTCGTCCTCGCCTCTCCGCGCTATGGACTTAGCCTGCGACGAAGCCATTCACACGGGCGACTCTTACACCATCCTCCGATCGACCTCAACTGACTTTTTGTCCCTATCCCCGCGGCCACGACTGGTCCTCCGACACCATCCAGTCCGCATTCCCGGGATACGTCGACTACCGCTTCCGCCTCTGACTCCCTTCACCTCCGCCATCCTCGCTGGACCAGCCATCCTCACCACGTCGCTGGATGTACTGTCCTGTACCGAGGAAGTCTTGCCTCCTCCTTCACCATCGCTGCTTTAGCCTTTTGCCCCCCCCCCCAAAAAAAATTAAAAACAACATAAATTTTTACATGACAAAAAAAAAACCCGTCATAAATAGAAGCTGCAAATGACATCTCTAATGTTACGCAGCTCTACGACAACTCGGTCTTTGCAAACAACGAGGAGGATGGAGGATAAACTGCACTGCCGGCAATCCTCGGCGAAATCTTCACTGTCTTCCCCGTCCTCATCCACCTCTGGACGACGGGCCGCCTTTCGTCTTTTTCTTCCACCAGAGGGCAGCACCTTCTGTTGCGGCCACCGTTTCGCTTTCAAATTTTTGAACCGGCTACTCACCAACCGTCAACCGCGCCGATCGCAACTCAACTATGGCGGACAGTTCGCTCTTCGAAGACTCCAATCATACGCCTCCACGGTCTCCTTCATTGCAGCCAGGGGCCATTAATGTCCCATCACCAACAAAGTGCAAATGTCCTGGATTTGCCTTTCCTGTACCGAAACCTAGGATCGATCCTCGTCCGTGTTGTCAGCGCCATCGCCTTTGCGATGGCCTACAGAAGAAATGCAAGATTTGTGTCACGCTCTACCCCAAACGATGGGCATTAATTCGGAAACACCATCTTCAATCCAAGCAACGGATGGACAGGGCCCGTCAGCAACGGGCAGCGGCTGCTGCATCCGCGTCTAACTCTCGATCCTCTTCCGACACGACAGCTATAATGTCTTCGAAACAATCTTCCATGCCGCTTCCAACCCCGGTTTGCGACGACGCTCCTATCCCCCATCCAGTCAAGAAATCAAAGCTGTGATTCTCGCAGGGGTCGTCTACAGTTATTTTCCGTTCAGCTTACAATCCAGCTCCTACACGTTCTCCCACGGATGCTACTAATTTTTCCTCTCCCACGTTGCAAGGGGATCTACGTTCCCATCCGGATCCATCACCACTCACTGGCTCTATTCCGGCCGTTCCAAGCACCTCCGGCGTCAAGACTCAGCCCGGTATCCTGAAGAACTCAAGCGTACCGATCCTGTCGACCGTCAAAATCAAGCAAGTCACTCAGAGATTCGCACCACCGGCCTCCCGCTACAAACATTCTTCTACCTCCGAAATCTCTACCCGCTCGATGGACTCACAAGACGCCGGGAGCCACCCTCCGTTTTCTCCGGCACTGGAAGAGTTCCGGGGAAAACCCCCCCCCCCCCCCACTCGCTTCCTTACCGTCACAAGCTATCCTCCGTGAAGCGCTCTCCAGAGGTTTACATCTTTCCCCCGCGGAGATGGAGAACCTCCACTTCAACATCAACTTTGTTCTGCAATTTGTGCAAAATTATTCTGATCTTCGACAATCCGTGGCGGACCTTCCTCTCCTTCGCCAATCCGCAGCGCAGAGTATCCGCAGTCGCAGCGGATACTCTTCAAGCTGAGAACGCCCTTCTTCACGCCACTAATGAGGCATTAACCAACGAACTCGAAGTTATAAACCGGAAGTACCACTCCCAACATCTTAACTATGCCCTCCTCAAGGCTCACTATAATTGGGTCTCCAATACCTTCCTCACCACCTTGGCGTGCGTATTATTGTGTGCGTTCGCGGACCTGACGCCTCCGTTCCGCACCTTCCACGCTCGGTACACCTCCTTCCCCTTGTTCGCCTCGCGTGACACGCCAACACCGTCCCCGGCTTCCTTTCACCAGGCAGCTCCGTCTCCTCTACCTTCACCCCTCCAAGACCCATCCGCAACGGCGCCATCCAACCTTACAGTCCCATTCGAGCCCGGCACGCCTCCGCTCCCGCCTGCAGGTCTCCTCACCATCACCTCCACTGGACCCCCGTCCTGTTTGCCGATGGCTACCAGTAATATCCCACAACCCGCCGACGGGTCTCCCACTGTTCCTGCATCCGTGTCATCCTGGTCCGCCATACCTTTGCCTCCATCTACAACAACCGCATCCGAAGGGTTTCTTTCCGAACCCTGTCCTCCGTCCTTGGCAACACTCTGGCACCAATCTACCATCACTCCATCCTTGCCATCCTTTTCATGTTATTCTGTATGACAATTCGATGACGCTCCCAGCTTTATCCCCGTTTTCCATGGCATGCAACGCACTGAAAAAACAACGGAGGGCGACATGCCGTGCTCCCCTTGTCGCTCCAAAGTGACAGGAATAGCCTTCGGCTTCCGTGTAACCCCAGACTAATACGCTTCCTCCTGCTTTCAAACTTATCTATCCGGACTCCGGTGAGACGCCCACTAATGCTTGTGCTAACTTTCATGCGTACCCGCCTCGCCTGAACTCTTGGGACCTTACCCCGTGTCACCGTTTTACTTCTTACGGACTCTCTACTCTTCCTTGCCGTCCCTTCTGCGGATGGCCTCATAGTATCCTTCAGATTCCGTCCCGAACTCCACTACAGTATTAGACGGTCCTCTCCTCCTCATGGAGGACTTTCACTTTCTTCCCGACCTAACTTCGTCTACGGATTTGGCGTCTGGCCCATCGCGCACCTCCGGCTCCTATCAACTCTGTCCTCCACCATGGTTGCATCATCTCTCCTACGTTTCTCGTCCGTGTGCCACCGATCTATCCTGCCTTCAAGTTTTCTACTAATGCAGCCGTCCGACCTCCAACTTCCCACAAGGTAAGAGGATTCATTTCTCAAATACTTGATCTCTTCTCCTTGTCCCCACATGTTAGACCTCTGCATGCGACAAAACCTACAACAACTTTTTAGCAAATTCATACCCCTATCCGCACTCCCGATCTCACTCAGTAACAGGCACTATGTGATCCTCTGGATCCGCCTCCTCCGTCCACAGACAGTCATCCTCCATCCAAGAGTGAAAGTGGTTGGGATAGCAGGTTGGTCTACATACTGGTGCTTTGTGCCTGGGGTGGCCGACTCATACCGCGGAAAAAGAAACTACACTGGGGCTGTGATAGGCTCCTTACCGACTAAACCTAGCCCCCCCTCCGGGTGACAAAGTCTGCTAGTGTAAATAAGGTAATGTATATTGTCGTCGGCAATAAACTAAAATTGCAGGGCCTGCACCTGCTTAATTTTAGATTTTATTGCCTAACCGAAAATATACATTACCTTGATTCCCGCCCAAGCCTCCCCGCCATGAGCTAGGTTATGGGGAGAAATGATGGCGTCCGATGCTGCGCAGGGGCTTATATGGGCAAGCCCGGAGCATGCGTCGTGAGGTACGAGCCAGGCAGGGAAGGCAACTTCAACTTCTTGGGGAAACAATAGCTCAAAGGGGGAAACTGCTAGTGTAAATAAGGTAATGTATAATTTTGGTTAGGCAATAAAAACTAAAATTAAGCAGGTGCAGGCCCTGCAATTTTAGTCTTTTTTGTGATCTCCCTGTTAAATAAAAACAAAGAGTGTTTTTATTACTGCAGTCAGACTTTGTTGATTAATGGGTGTTTAAGATAATTTTGATAAATAGGAAAATTAACCACGATTAAATTATCCCACCTGGTGGTAGCCTAAAAACCGATAGATTACTTAGTGAAACTTGAGGCCCAGGCCTTGTTAATCTTCATCTCCTACTCCGGGTCTGTAGAGAGCTACGTTTGAAACTCCACAAAACTAAAAACGTGCATTGAAGTAATTTACAACTCCGCAAGCACACCACAAGTCCGGGGTTATTCTCAAGCAGTAGTAACCCCGTTACAGGTCCACCTTTAAATCCTTTCTCC